>JBAMJV010005394.1:0-27500 GCA_037951105.1 Echinarachnius parma
CTGCAAAACGGTTACTGCTCGTTATTCCGAAGGTTCGGTTATTTCGAAGGTTGGTTTCTCCGAAAATGAAATCGGGTTAGATATTCCGAAGGTTCGTTAATCCGGAAATGAAATGAGGTTCGTTTATCCGAAAATAAAATGAGGTTCGTTTAATCCGAAAAGATGAATATGAACCTCATTTCATGTTCAGATTAACGAGCCCCATTTCATTTTCGGATTAACGATCCTTCGGAATATCGAACCCGATTTCATTTTCGAATAAACGAACCTTCGGACTATCGAACCTTCGGATTAATGCAACAAATGTTCGGATTAACGAACCCACAGGTATACGAAATATATGTGTTTGGAATATCGAACCTTCGGAATTATAACGAACTGCACCCCTAACAACATTCTATTTGGCTGATCGAGGGCTTTTGACCGTGTTTAAATGAAATACAACAAACAAACATAGGCTATCATTGAAGTCTAAACTCATATTTCTTTAGAAACTTCACATAAAGTTAATCGATTACTTCAACAGGATATCCTTTGGTAATTAAAACCTAGAATATGGACAAACCCACCCCGGTGTGCGGCTCCTTCGATTCGGTCAGTGTGAAGACTTTCTTCCATCCAAATTGGTGACAAATTTGAACTTTGACCTTGTTCAGATCAGATGAACTTCCCATCGTCCGGAGAAAATAAGGATACAGAACGTGGTCAGACAGACCAATTGCTGAATTCGCAAATCCAATCTGCCAAAAGAAAACAAATACGTCGCCTTAGCATTAGACTAATAATTCGAAAAATTAAGGACATTAACAAAACTAAATACAAATTCATATGACTTTTTATTTTGTATCCAAGATCTGTTAGACAAAGATGCTACTTTTTCCCGCTTAAAAGTTTAAATATAAATACCACATTGAATTCACATTTGTATGCAAATCTGGAAACATGGAATAAAATAGTATATAATTATTTGTTTCATTTTTAACGAAATAATTATGAAGAATTAACTAAAGAATGGGTAACACGGGAGAATGAAACACAATATGGCATGGTCAGACAAACCGATTCCAAATTAGTAAATCCAATCTGCCAACGAATACATAAATACAATAATACATAGTATATTTTAACGCTAATGTTAACTGCCAATTAAATAATTCCCTAGTGCTAGCTTAGTTGCAAAGGCAAAAAGTCAATTCCAGTTTGGTGATTTTGAAAGGATAACACTCCACTCCTGGAGGTCAACATCTGACCTGAATGATCCCAAGGTGTCCAGATAGTTCGGCCAGGATCTTGGTGGTGACAGTCCGGATGGAGCCAATGATGGCGATTGGTTGTGGATAAGACATCTGCATATCGTATAACGCACTGATGGCCTTTGCCGATGAGCCCCTGGATGTGATACAAGAACATATTGTTTTGTTATTACATTCATATATTGTAGGACTACTACCCCATGCACAGTTACCCCCGGACGATTACCCCCCGGACAATTACCCCCCCCCCCCCCCCCCCAAAGACAATTCTTGGGGTAATTGTCTTGGGGGTAATGGCTTGGGTGGTAATTGTCCAGGGGTGGTTGTCCGGGGGGTAATTGTCTAGGGGGGTAAATGTCCGGGGGGTAGTTGTCTTGGGGGGTAGTTTTCTTTGGGGGTAGTTGTCTTGGGGGGTAATTGTCCGGGGGGTAGTTGTCTTGGGGGGTAATTGTTTCGGGGGGTAATTGTCTTGGGGGTAATTGTCCTGGGGGGTAATTGTCTTGGGGGATAGTTGTCTTTGGGGATAGTTGTCTTTGGGGTAATTGTCTTGGGGGTAATTGTCTTGGGGGTAATAGTCCGGCGGGTAATCGTCCGGGGGTGATTGTCCAGGGGGTAGTAGTCCGGATACGATATTAAAGGCATATATGCGTGGGTTATTAGACGCGTGGATCCATCTTGCGCACTTTTACGCACGGTACGTAATCCCCATTGGCTCAGTTATAAATAGCGATCGCAAACTGTCCCACTTCTGAATACCCGAGTCAAAAATACATTAAAAATAGTCGCGTTCGGAATGTTTGTACTAGTCGAATGGAGATCCATCAGAGATGTTTACGAGCGAAAATATCACGTAACACGCTTAACCGCAACCGACTTCAAAGTGCCGCCGTTTGATGGCTAGGTGACAGCGTGAGAAATTTGTCTGCTGCATGCAATTTCATAAGAAGGCCATTGTTCAGATATTTCGAAGCACCTCTCTTCGATCGATCCAACATATATCTTGAGTTTACCTCGAGAGATTACGGTGGAGTCGAGTTGGAATTTGCTGACTACCCTTTAACCCATTCCAAAAAAAAAGTAGACTTTCCAAAAAAGTCTAAAAAAATGGACCGTTTCATGCAATTCTAGATGGTCTAAAATATAACTTTTTCATTCAAATAGAACCAAATTTCATGGTTTACATAAAATAATCCCAACAAAGGTGCGTCGATTGCCACACCTGCACTTACCAAGGTTCGTCGATCGCCACACCTGCTCATACAAAGGTTCGTCGATCGCCACACTTTATTCTTACCGAGGTTCGTCGATTGCCACACCTTACTCTTACCAAGGTTCGTCGATTGCCACACCTTGATCTGTCCTAGGTTCGTTGATCGCCACACTTTATCTTACTGAGGTTCGTCGATTGCCACACCTGCTTTTACAAAGGTTCGTCGATCGCCACACTTTACTCTTACCAAGGTTCGTCGATCGCCACACCTGCTCCTACAAAGGTTCGTCGATCGCCACACTTTATTCTTACCGAGGTTCGTCGATCGCCACACTTTATTCTTACCGAGGTTCGTCGATTGCCACACCTGCTCTTACCAAGGTTCGTCGATTGCCACACCTGCTCTTACCAAGGTTCGTCGATCGCCACACCTGCTCTTACAAAGGTTCGTCGATCGCCACACTTTATTCTTACCGAGGTTCGTCGATTGCCACACCTGCTCTTACAGAGGTTCGTCGATTGCCACACCTTGATTTGTCCTAGGTTCGTCGATCGCCACACTTTACCCTTACCAAGGTTCGTCGATTGCCACACCTGCTCTTTCCAGGGTTCGTCAATCGCCACACTATACCCTTACCAAGGTTCGTCGATTGCCACACCTGCTCTTACCAAGGTTCGTCAATCGCCACACTATACCCTAACCGAGGTTCGTCGATTGCCACACCTGCTCTTACCAAGGTTCGTCGATCGCCGCACCTGCTCTTACAAAGGTTCGTCGATCGCCACACTTTATTCTTACCGAGGTTCGTCGATTGCCACACCTGCTCTTACCAAGGTTCGTCGATTGCCACACCTGCTCTTACCAAGGTTCGTCGATCGCCACACCTGCTCTTACAAAGGTTCGTCGATCGCCACACTTTATTCTTACCGAGGTTCGTCGATTGCCACACCTGCTCTTACAAAGGTTCGTCGATTGCCACACCTTGATCTGTCCTAGGTTCGTCGATCGCCACACTTTATCGTTACCAAGGTTCGTCGATTGCCACACCTGCTCTTACCAAAGTTAGGCGATCGCCTCACCTTGCTCAGCAGCCAAGATTAATAAAAAAAGAAAACAAAATCCTGCAAAGTTATGCATAATACAGTCAGACCTGTCCTATGGGCCCACCTGTCTATAGCATCCAACTTGCCTATAGTGGCCACCAAAAGAGTTACTCTACATAATCAAACAGTGTTGAGGAACCTGTCACCTGTTTACCGTGCATAGCCAAATGTTTACCTTGGTGGGCATTATACACATGTCGGTTATACTGTAGGCTACATACCATTTGAAGAAAACAAAATTATCCTTGTGCCACATTACAATTTCTTAATCACAGTAGGTGCCAAATCCAAGGGTTCGTGAAGAATGTCCTTGACAGACGTAGTCATTAATTACATATGCCGTGCCAGCATAGTGATGGCTACATGCATTCTCTTTATATAACCAAATCAAAATGAAAATGAATGATTTAATTGATCCTTGTATCCTAAATTTACATGATGTAGACACTGTCATGGCTATCAGAATGTCTATAGTGAATGTAAGTTGAGAAGAGTCTTTCTGTTTCCTTCTCGCTTTCTGTAAACATGTGGTCAGCCCTAGTTGGCATAGAAACCAGCTGATAAGAGTACTGCAGCTACACTTTCAATCTCTGATCTTTGACCTATGAATCATTTCTACTCCACTCGTATTTGACTCTTGTGTAAACAGTGTTGAGGACCCCGAGGTCACCGCGGTCTACCGTGCATGGCCACTTGTTTCTCTTGGGTGGCCATTATACACGTGTCGGTTTTACTGTACATACCATGAACCTGCATTTATAGATCAACATTTGAAGAAGAAAAAAATATCCTAGTGCATTATTACAATGTATTGATCACAGTAGGTGCCAATTCTAAGAGATCTTGATGAATGTCCCTGACATACAAATATTTAAACGAATGGAAAACAATTATATTTTGAGAACATTGAACAAAATTGAAATTATGTGTACAAAACGTATGGGGAGTAGTCATTACAGCAGGTAGTCCACAACTTTGGCAGAGTGTTGCAAATTGAATCACTCATACAAATACATGTAAATTTATATTTTCAGAGAGCCGTTGCTTTCTAATCTTTTCACCAATTGTGCTCAATTTTTTAGGAACTATAATCATCCTATTTAAAGTATCTTATAGTGCATAAAACCATTTGTCAGGAATCCAGTGTCATAAAAATTCAAGTATTTGGGAATTAATTCTATGGAATGTTTTTCTTTTTTATAAAATAAAGAGAACAAATAATATAATATGAAGAATACAGAAAAACGGGTAATTAAGACACCACAATATTGCACAAAAAATGTTCATAATTTTTCTGGTTGATATTTCAATTTTATTATATTTAACAAATATATACTTCCACAGCTACACAGTTGCCCTATAATTTAGCTTGATATGAACCCTATAATTTCCATGTGTTATAGGAGTATATACCATGGATTGCGCATAGAGTATGCTCTTTTATGCTGTATTATGGCTTAATACAGCATTACAGGGGGTGATATATACATATATATATATATATATGCATGCATAGTACATACATAACGGACATACATAGCAGCAGATAATCTATAATTGTTTACACAATAATCAAATGCAGTGGTGTAGAAACAGCCCATAGGTCAAAGATCAGAGATTGAAAGTGGAACTGCAGTCTTATCAGCTGGTTTCTATGCCAACTAGAGCTGACCACATATTTTGAGAAAAAGATAGGAAAAACAAACTAATCTCAACTTGCATGTACATATTATAGTGTACAGATAAAATAATTTGCTTTAATTTTGATCTAGCTAGAAAGAGAATGTATATAAAAATCACTATATGCTGGCACATGTGATAAACGGCTATATATGTATGTCAGGGACATTCATCAAGATCTCTTAGAATTGGCACCTACTGTGATCAAGACCTTGTGATAATGCATTAGGATAATTTTTTCTTCTTCAAAAGTTGATCTATAAATGCAGGTTCATGGTATGTACAGTAAAAACCGACACGTGTATAATGGCCACCCAAGAGAAACAAGTGGCCATGCACGGTAGGCCGCGGTGACCTCGGGGTCCTCAACACTGTTTACACAAGAGTCAAATACGGGTGGAGTATAGTGATTCATAGGTCAAAGATCAGAGATTGAAAGTGTAGCTGCAGTACTCTTATCAGCTGGTTTCTATGCCAACTAGGGCTGACCACATGTTTACAGAAAGCGAGACGGAAACAAAAAGACTCTTCTCAACTTACATTCACTATAGACATTCTGATAGCCAAGACAGTGTCTACATCATGTAAATTTAGGATACAAGGATCAATTAAATCATTCATTTTCATTTTGCTTTGGCTATATAAAGAGAATGCATGTAGCCATCACTATGCTGGCATGGCATATGCAATTAATGACTACGTCTGTCAAGGACTTTCTTCACGAACCCTTGGATTTGGCACCTACTGTGATTAAGAAATTGTAATGTGGCACAAGGATAATTTTGTTTTCTTCAAATGGTATGTAGCCTACAGTATAACCGACATGTGTATAATGCCCACCAAGGTAAACATTTGGCTATGCACGGTAGACAGGTGACAGGCACTGTTTGATTATGTAGAGTAACTCTTTTGGTGGCCACTATAGGCAGGTTGGATGCTATAGACAGGTGGCCCATATGACAGGTCTGACTTAATTATGCATAACTTTGCAGGATTTTGTTTTCTTTTTTTTTATTAATCTTGGATGCTGAGCAAGGTGAGGCGATCGCCTAACTTTGGTAAGAGCAGGTGTGGCAATCGACGAACCTAGGTAAGAGCAGGTGTGGCAATCGACGAACCTTGGTAACGGTAAAGTGTGGCGATCGACGAACCTTGGACAGATCAAGGTGTGGCAATCGACGAACCTTTGTAAGAGCAGGTGTGGCAATCGACGAACCTCGGTAAGAATAAAGTGTGGCAATCGACGAACCTTGGTAAGAGCAGGTGTGGCAATCGACGAACCTCGGTAAGAATAAAGTGTGGCGATCGACGAACCTTTGTAAGAGCAGGTGCGGCGATCGACGAACCTTGGTAAGAGCAGGTGTGGCAATTGACGAACCTTGGTAAGGGTATAGTGTGGCGATTGACGAACCTTGGTAAGAGCAGGTGTGGCAATCGACGAACCTTGGTAAGGTTATATTGTGGCGATTGACGAACCTTGGAAAGAGCAGGTGTGGCAATCGACGAACCTTGGTAAGGGTAAAGTGTGGCGATCGACGAACCTAGGACAAATCAAGGTGTGGCAATCGACGAACCTCTGTAAGAGCAGGTGTGGCAATCGACGAACATCGGTAAGAATAAAGTGTGGCGATCGACGAACCTTGGTAAGAGCAGGTGTGGCAATCGACGAACCTCGGTAAGAATAAAGTGTGGCGATCGACGAACCTTTGTATGAGCAGGTGTGGCGATCGATGAACCTTGGTAAGAGTAAAGTGTGGCGATCGACGAACCTTTGTAGAAGCAGGTGTAGGAATCGACGAACCTCAGTAAGAATAAAGTGTGGCGATCAACGAACCTAGGACAGATCAAGGTGTGGCAATCGACGAACCTCTGTAAGAGCAGGTGTGGCAATCGACGAACCTCGGTAAGAGCAGGTGTGGCAATCGACGAACCTCGGTAAGAATAAAGTGTGGCAATCGACGAACCTTGGTAAGAGTAAGATGTGGCAATCGACGAACCTCGGTAAGAATAAAGTGTGGCGATCGACGAACCTTTGTATGAGCAGGTGTGGCGATCGACGAACCTTGGTAAGTGCAGGTGTGGCAATCGACGCACCTTTGTTGGGATTATTTTATGTAAAGCATGAAATTTGGTTCTATTTGAGTGAAAAAGTTATATTTTAGACCATCTAGAATTGCATGAAACGGTCCATTTTTTTAGACTTTTTTGGAAAGTCTACTTTTTTTTTGGAATGGGTTCTTTATAACCCACGCATATATGCCTTTAATATACTTGGGTTATTAGGACCATATTTTCGTTCTAAAGAGAACTGTTTGAAAGGTTGGGGATAAGATATTGTCATGTCGTATAACGCACTGATGGCCTTTGCCGATGAGCATTGGATGTGATACAAGAACACAATTGAATATGGATATTCTTTACTTGGGGAAGTTTCCGTGCCCTTAGCGCGATGTTATCGTGTTAAAACGAACTGTTTGAAAGATTGTGGATACAATATCGTCATATCATATCAGTTGTATAACGCACTGATGGCATTTGCCGATGAGCCCTGGATGTGATCCAAGAAGATGTGAATAATCTTTACTGGGGAAGTTTCCGTGCCGTTAGCGTGATGTTATCGTACTAAAAAGAACTTTTTGAAAGATTGGGGATAAGACACCTGCATACTCGTATAACGCACTGACAGCCTTTGCCGATGAGCCCTGGATGTGATACAAAAACATATTTGCTATCAATATTCTGTACTTGGGGGAGGGAAACTTTCGTTAGCGCCATATTATCGTACTAAAAAGAACTGTTTGAAAGATTGGATATAAGATATCGTCATGTCTTATAACGCACTGACAGCCTTTGCCGATGAGCCCTGGATGTGATACAAACACATAATTGCTATGAATATTCTTTACTTGGGGAAATTTCCGTTAGCGCCATCTTATCGTTCTTGTTTGAAAGGTTGGGGACACGAGACCTTCGTATAACGCACTGATAGCCTTAATATTGTCGATTTGCCGTGGATGTGACACAAGAAGATAAGAATATTCTTTACTGGGGAAGTTTCCGTGCCGTTAAAGTAGAATTCCACTCCGAAAACCCTTTTCCACTGCTAAAAAGACCAATTAACACTGCCCGCGGTCATCCCAGTCACTAATGATCATTTCTCACAAGATCCAGAAGATTGCAAAACAAACCTCCTCCTCAATCCAGCGAACCGCTACTGCACGTATTGCCATATTTGAACGAGACCGCCAGATTGGTGACGTACCATGCGTGCTGGCTATTCAGAGATTTTGATTGGTCAATTACAGTTCGCCAAGTATTGTTGTACATTAAAAAAAAATGTATTATTGTATCACAAATATTGAGTGTTTCTATTGACAAAAATGAAATATAGATTGGACATATTATTTGCATTGTCAAAATATAATATAATAATGTAATACAACAAATATCTTAGACCAAAGCTGTAAATATCCAAATTGGCAATTTTGCAATCAACTGTTAGCCTATTGAATTCGCCTTCGATCGATCGCGTAAATTGTCCAGCATATAGCGCATCTAAATCCCGTGCTTGGTATGTAATATCTCCATCAGCCATTACAACTTGCCTATAAACAATTCTAACTCTTATATCTTCCGATTGCTATGTTCATGTGCAAAGTGTATGGACTCGTGTGGTTGGAAACAATCCGGGGTGAAGTTATCTGAACAAACGACATTATTTCTGTCATATTTGTGGGTCCTTATGCTAAATTTATCCGATCTGAGCGCAGCTAGCCATTCTGCAAATCTTTTCCGATCCTCCAATGGAGTCAGAATGCTAAAATAGTTCTTCCTTCTCGTCCTAGAAGAATTCAAAACAACATTTTCGTGTGTGATAAAATGGCAGATGAGAGTAGGTGCCAGCTCGCATGTGACGTCACAAAATCGATATTATCGGCCACAAATTTAGTATCGTTAATGCCCCATGTACGTATTTTAAATATGGCGAAGGTGCGATTAGCGATACTCAAACTGGTGTCCTTTCACTATCTCAATCGTTCAGCCAAATGTGTAGATATGGTCATTTGTGATAAGATACTAGCATTCTAATGGAGCTAAATTATTATGGGTGCGGATTACCCCTTTAACGCGATGTTATTCTTCTAAAAAGAACTGTTTTAAAGATTGGGGATAAGACACCAGCATATCGTATAACACACTGATGGCCTTTGCCGATGGGCCCTGGATGCGATACAAGAACAAAATTGCTATGAATATTCTTTACTTGGGGAAGTTTCCGTTAGCACCTGTCATGTTTTCGTTCTAAAAAGAACTGTTTGAAAGATAAGACACCTTCATATCGTTTAACGCACTTATAGCTTGTGTCGATGAGCCGTGGGCGTGACACAAGAAGATATGAATATGCTTTACATGTTTACTGGGAAAGTTTTTCCGTGCCGTTAGCGCGATGTTATCGTACTAAAAAGAACTGTTTGAAAGATTGGGGATAAGACACCTGCATATCGTATAACGCACTAATAACCTTTGCCGATGAGCCCTGGATGTGATACAAAAACATAATTGCTATGAATATTCTTTACTTGGGGAAACTTCCGTTAGCGCCATCTTATCGTTCTTAAAAGTACTGTTTGAAAGATTGGGGATACGATGTGCCGTGGATGTGACACAAGAAGATATGAATATTCTTTACTGGGGAAGTTTCCGTGGCGTCAGCT
The DNA here is from genome assembly GCA_037951105.1 of Echinarachnius parma. Lineage (NCBI taxonomy): Eukaryota > Metazoa > Echinodermata > Echinoidea > Clypeasteroida > Echinarachniidae > Echinarachnius > Echinarachnius parma. The sequence goes on from JBAMJV010005394.1 coordinate 9,963, forward strand.
TGATGTTATAGCAAGGAGTTATTATGAGTTAGCAACTCATAACTCCTTGGTTATAGACAGCTTCATATCGTAGAGTGCACTGGTAGCATTTACCAATGAGCTGTGGATGTGATATAATAACTCAATTATTATATAGTATGTACTTTTCCGTTAGTTTCCGTTAGCACCATGTTATCGTTCTAAAAACATATGTTTGAAAGTGAAAGATGGATAGAGGAATGAACAGATGATGAAATAGGATTCTTTCGCGCAATAGTTATAAGAAGAACGGCATGTAATAAGAAATACCCAGGGAGAGTCTGCATGAGAGGACTATTCTTTCGTTCTGAAAAACCCAGCATAATATTCAATCATAGACATACCAGTATGGACAATCAACGAATATTTTCTCTTTGACCCAATCATCGCTGCTGCATTTATTACCAGGAGCTATTTTCAATGCTATTGTCTCATATCTGGTGCAAGGACAATTATTTGCATTTCACCGGACAATGAGCTCACTACAAAGACATGACTTGGAAATTTCTCCTTATCGCCGAGTGTCTTACGCTGATGCATATCTTATTGAGTCATGCTATAGGTTTCTGGTGTCGGGATCAGCAAATCATAAATGTTACATTTTCGGGCAAAAAGGAAAATTCAAATTGTGCCTTCGCAAACTCCCGCACACTTACAACATCCAATTCACTAGAAAGAGTAGTCAATCTATACATGTCAATATTTTTCTGGAGAAATGTACGGAAACCTTGACAATTAAGTTTTTGACGGGTAGAACATATAAGAAATGTGATCATATTTCTGTTATTAAATATGTGCTGTTACCTATATTTATACCAAAATTAATGATCATTATATCATTTTCTTTCATAAAACGTCAATTCAATGATCCGGTTTGCTCAAAATGTTTTTTTAAAGCTTGACTGTCCTCTCCTCTTCAAGGCGGTGACGATGATTCGATCGATCACAGGGATTAACCAAGCCCCCAAGCATTGGTACCATGGTGATGTATTTGTATTCTACAAGTGAATGAATATGTTCATAGTCGATGATCGTCCATGCTATTATGTCTATATGCTTCAATCCAGAACGAAAACTACCTTTCTCTCTCTCCCTCGTTCATTCACCCCCTATAACAGGGGGTGAATGAACGTGGGAGAGAGAAAAAAGTATATCTGCTACTCTTCCAATGACATTTCTCTTGTTACCGCCTCCCTCTTTCCCTCTTCATTGAAACCAATGTATTGATGCATAATGGGTCTATAATTCATACGCTATACTTGTAATGCTTAATGTAGGTTTTCCCGGTCAAATTCGTAAAAACAGCAGCCAAACTGACGATTCGATCATTCAATTTACCACGAAATTGACTGATGATTGGTATCATCATTTGAATTAATAAAATAGTCATTCAATTTAACTTTAAAAGCACGCGATCGCAAATTCCGGCCAAAATAAAATGAAAAAGGAGCATCCAATTTAAATCGTCGCTCAAAGAGCATCCAATATAGAGCGGAACATGTTGTCGTGGGCATTCGGGCATTCAAATTCGTCAATAGGCAAGCTATTACCTATGTTAACTGAGAAAAAAGGAACATGCAGAGGGCGGGATGTTTGAATTAAATTAATAAAACAAAACAAAGAAATATCAACATGATGAATAATGATGACATTGAATAAAGATTATATATAAGCATTTGAAATGAATGAGATTATATTCATTATGAAAATCACTGTGATTCACATGCACAGTGTCTTTGAAATGTTGAATTAGCACAGTAGTATGTGAAACGTCACTATGGATAAATACAAATTGAGAACAAATGCAAAAATGATATAAAAAAGGAATATTTATATACCAAACCAATTAGAATGCTCAATGTGCGAAATCGGGTGCCTATAAACGAATTTGAATGTTGATTGAGGTACAGATTTATTGCTCTTCATTACCAGCGCGAAATTGAATGACAATTGTGCAGTGTTAATTTGAACGCTCTTAAAGTGAAAAATGAATATAGCGAACAGCACTTGAAGAAAAATCGCTCTAATTTGAATGATCAAATCGTCAGTTTGGATGCTATGTTGACGAATTTGACCGGGAAAATCTATAGTACTAGGAATCCGAGAAAAATTGTCGTGGTTTCTTTGATAAATATATATATATATATCTAAATTTAACTTTAAAAGTCCTCGTCGATGAAATAAATATAAAAAAGTCAATAAAATAAACTCGGAAACACGCTAGAATTCCTTGGTTAAGTCTTTATTCAATTACTTTCGACCGGTTTCTTTCTCTTCAAAAAAGTAAATTGCATAGGGTGCGGCCCGCACCCTATGCAATATTTGGGACGTACGTGTCAAGCTCTACATTTTTCCAAATATATTTATAACTGACTTACTTTTTTGAAGAGAAAGAAACCGGTCGAAAGTAATTGAATAAAGACTTAACCAAGGAATTCTAGCGTGTTTCCGAGTTTATTTTATTGACTTTTTTATATATATATCTATATACACTCAGCAATAAAAGAAAGTAAACACTTTTTCAAGTTCATGTTTTTCATGTAAGATGTTATACAAAACAAATAAATTAGATATCAAATTAAAGGATATGTAATTGTTTTTCAACCTGATAGGTGAATACAAATTTGAACTTTACGCATGAGTGAACACATTCATTTGTCTGTTCCAAGGTGCAAAAGTAAAAATTGCAAAATTGCACAAAAAATATAAAAAGTCATATTGCACAGAAAAGTTAAACAAAACACGATACAGGTTTGCATGGTTCATTGTACTTGAAAAGAAAATTATTACAAACAGTAACTCTTATCCCATTTAAATCCTGATTTACCAGAAGGTTCTTCTCTTTTTAAAATTCTTTTGTGGGAAAGAGAGAGAGAGAGAGGGGGGGTGGGGGGGGGGGGGGAGCGAAGGCTCAATAGTTTAACCACAGTTTAACCACATGTGTCTCTCATTCAAAGATAAAGCCATTGTGCAAGCGTGATCTTTTGTTTCCATTATCCATTTTCTTTTGTGGAAGGGCATTTACACATCAATGGCAGACTGTCCATTTTTGCAATTTTTACTTTTGCACATTGGAAGAGAAAATACAAATGTGTTCACTCATGCGTAAAGTTTCAATTTGTGTGTAGGGATTATATAAATATGTGTCTTTATTGTGGAATAGATGTCTGTCCCACGTTTACTCCAATCTAATATTTCAGCTGTTTCTGAACCGATTTTTCATCAAATAAAGTCTGCTTTATCTTTAAAATCACGTGCGCGTCCAAATGTTACACTTAGTTTTTTATTTCTCGGAAATTAAGTTTTTCTTGAAGCGCCCCCTTTACCAAAACTGTACTATTCCTTTAAAGATAACTTTACCAAAATTCAATCGAAATCTCTTGTAGCTTTCACATTCCTGTAGTACCGTGAACCGCGGTGACTTTGTCCACTTTTTGAGAAGGATGTATTTTCACAAGCCTCACTTTATAGAAATAAAACAAAATCAGATTTTGTACATTACCCTATAAAAGTATATTTGAAACAATAATATCTTTCAGATTCAATGTTGACCATACATTGCGAGACAAACGAATATCACTAGCGATATTATTTCCGATAATAATACATTTGTTTGGCTTGATGAAAATACAACCTTCTCAAAAAGTGGTCAAAGTAGATAGATTTTTAAATATTTATGATTACAAAAAAAGCTTTCCAGGAACGCTTGTTGATTGTAATTAAACATCAATAGGTAGTTATAATTAGAGGATACAATCTTACATTATTATTCACATTTTCACAAGGAATGCTAGCTAACAATGTTCTTCTTGCTAATATGAAACTTCACACTTCATTCAGATGAATCTTACAAAGGCCCAAATATCCCCTATAAGAAATCTAATTTGTGAATTGAATGGATAATAATACAAATACATGCCATTTATATGGCAATTGATATGGCCCTTTCTCAACAACAAAACTATTCCTCACAAGAACAAAAAATTAATCAATATAAAAATGTATGTGCGTTTAATACAAAAGACAGACGTACTGCATTGGACAAAATCAAAATCCCATATATCTCTTTGGCATTCTTACCTCCGTGTCTTTGATGATGAGTCGGAGCTCGTAATCGGGCAAGACATCGGCCATGGTGTTGATGTCCTCTACCGCCATGATCATGGCGACCTTGCTCTGGTTGGCGTACTCGACGGACCAGATGTCGCTGTTTGTGAGCGGCAAGAGGGTAGCGACATACAGCGGAATTTTCGGGCCCATCATTGCGCTTCGACGTCCGAGTCGTCCGCGTTCTCGGTGTCCTCTGACCCTATTTTCATTGGATCTTGCCCTGCGTGGTCTGAGATCCCGGATTGTGCGGACCCCATTAAAGGCAACGCCACTCTGCACGACGGCGGTCGAAGCGGACACAAAGGTCCGGTTGTCACTTGCTCCGGTGCGTTGTCTGATTGTTGGGCTCACTGGAACTCCATCAAGGACGTCATCACCGTTCATGATGATTTCCAAAACAGCCATGGTTGTCTTGTTCCGCCTAGCGTTAAGCTGCCTCATCGCATGGCTTGTCCGGATCAGATCCCCATCGAAAGTGCGTATGAAGTCGCCCGAAGTGGTCGGTGAAGATTTACTGCCCCTTGCATGCCTTGCGATGACCGGCGGACTCACCAGCCGGCTAGCCAGTAACCCAGCAGTACCCTCACTGCGGACGATGTTGTAAGAGGTGGCCATGGTAGTTATGTTACCCCTTGCAGCGGTGCTTGATCTACTATCCAGCTTTTCCCCAGTCCTTTTAAAGCCAACATCCTTCGGCGACAATTCAGCAAAAGTAGCAGCGGTAGACGTATAACGTTTAGTGTAGTGAGCATTCTTATCCTTGCTTACCCTAGACATCTCTGGACCGTCATCATCGTTCCTGGAGTAATACGAAGAGGCCAAGGATGTTTCGCTGTCTCTTGTGGTACGCTTTTTCACATCACGGCTTGTCCGGACCAGAACTTCGTCGTCATCCTGCACCACATCGCACGATGCAGCCACGCTCAAGGCGAACAGGACGATACTTAATGCCTCAAATAACTTGCCCATATTAAACAAACAACTTCTTAGCGGAAATCCAGAAACAGCTTATAAATGTGCACTCCCGTTTTGCTTTTTTCGGAGCGGCAGCATCTAACAACTCAGTGCTTATCTAGATCAAGTTTGCCTGTTTGTCACCATTCAAACCAAGACAGCATAATTCGGAAATTCACCGAATCGAATAGAAGCGACAGCCTTGATGCAGTAGTCGGTCGGATTCAAACCCAGCTTCAATCTACCACACGTCACATTTTTATCTGGTCGCTTCATCGTTTATTTCTTAAGCTAAAGAAATCAGGTGCGATTGCTCAATCAGAAGCTCAAATTTTCCGCAGTGTCTCTTTGTGAGAAATGCTCCTTTACTTATCGTTCATTGTCGGGTGACTGTCATTAAAAAGTATGACGCATTCGTGTGTGCGAGATCTGCTATATATCAGAGAAGAAGTCGCGTTACATGTGTTTTGTTCGGATTCGCAAACGCAGATGTGCTGTGTTATCTTGCGAACGGCTTCTGCACGGTGCAAAATGCGCGCTGGCTAAAAATTATACCGTGCGCATACGATAATCTATATTCATTCAATCCCATTGGTCAAAACTTGTTTTTCTTCAAAATCGAACATGCCATAAATCACCCACCGCAAACTCGCTAAGAAACTAGATAAAATTTCACAACATAGTTCGATTTGGTCCTCTGCAGATAACAACAAAACAAACAAAACATTGCACAACAGATCTACAAAGCGGTCGGATATTATATGTCCGATTGATAGCTGCATTGTCTTTCACCGCAGATACACCTTTTCCTGATTGGACACATATCCAGCGAACATTTGTCCTTACAAAGTTTTCGACCAATCCGTCACGTACATGTATTTCCTTTTTGATATTAAACCCTTTGCCTACGGAGAATTGGTGCGCTATGGGCAAAGTCAACGGGGATTTCAGAATCTGGAAGGAACATATTAAAATCAGCTTCTCATTCTTAATAGTCCACGGGGATGTTTCACAAAGATCCTTAGTTGAACTTAAATTCCAATATCGGACTTAAAATTATGTAAAGCCCTTATTTGCTATGTAAAATTAAAACAATACTGTTTAAATACAACATTATTGTTTTTTAAAGCATATTTTGTTTCTTTCATCAAGGAGTTTGAATGTTCTTGATGTACAATTAATTTCAAGTCTCAAATATGTAGGTTTTTGCTCTTGAACATTTGTTCATTCCATGGCTACAAATGTCTTTCTATAACTTGAAGTCAAATGTAAATTAAGTTCAACTTACAATCTTTGTAAAACACCCCCATGTGTTATAAATGACAAGCGGTCATGTGCCGTGTTCATAAAGGGCATCATCGTTTCCTTGTTCATGTCGTTAAAGGAGAGCCGATTCCCGTACCTTTTGCTGCACTCTTACTTATATATACATTATTCTCGTCATTTATAATCGTATATTTCCTTTTAATTGGGTATCACAAATAATGGAAATATAATTACTGTATAATGTTTTTAAAATCACTCTCATCTGTTTTGACTGAACACTAGAGGCTGCCATGTTTTCCAAATGTACCACATGGAATGTTTTACACTAACAAAAGCGGGCTACGTGTAACCACTGACATAGCAGCAAATCATCAACAACGGTTAAGTAGGGCATTTTTGTTCAGGTGCGCTCAGATGACGTTTCATTCGGAGTTTTGGCCTACCACATGATGATCTTATTACAATATTCATAGGATATGTCCGGCCAATGCTTGAATATGCGGCACCAGTTTGGAACAGTGGCCTGACTCAAGATCAGAATATACGCTTGGAGAGAATTCAAAGACGTGCTCTCCGCATTATTTACCAAAATGACTTTACTGATTACAATGCCACCCTTGCCCTCTCCAACTTGGACACACTGGAACAACGAAGAAAAGATCTTTCACTTAGGTTTTTTAAAAGTACTCTTTCCTCCACAAATCAGTTTCAAAATTTCCTCCCAAAACAACAACAACGGAGTACTAAGAAAAACTCAAATGATTCCTCAATTGAGATGCAAAACCAAACGGATGCAGACTAGCCCCATACCATCGCTCATCCAATTGTACAATGACAATTAGTCAGCTTTCATTTATGAAATAGATTTGAATTATTGCAATATTTTATGTTTAGGGAAAATGATAACATATATAGTATTAGTTTTTGTCTCTTTTTATAGAATTTGTGTGTACAATTAAGCTGTTCCTGTTTTTATAAATGTTATATTTAAAAATAGAATTTTGGTGCAATATACACAATGCATAATTCGTTCACCCGTTAAATATGTATATTGAAATTATTGTTTGATATTTTGCTAATATACTCACAAGAAATAATTTGATATAGAAATGTAATACAGATGCAAGGGTATTAGTGAGCTAAATTATATTAGATGTATTGTAAACATGCAACAATTAACAGTATTTAAGTATTTTAAATTTTTAAATATTGGAGAAATATTAATTCATATGTAATTTGCAACAAATATAAGTGCATTATGTATCCCCCACACAATTCAACTACTTAGTTGTACTTCTCTGATGATTATATTTCATTATCTTTTATAAGTAGTAAGATGATTTATTTTAATGACGTAACTCTATCAAACTCCCTAAATATATATGTTACTGTATTTGATTTGTTTATTTGGTTAGGCACATAATACAATTATCCTCTTGAAATCATATAACTTACTATGAATGACCTACTTGACTAGGATTTTTCAGAAAAATACTTCTTATTTTAATCTATGCACTATTACCCTATTACTTCTTCTCCTTCTCCATTTCTCATTTCTTCTCCTTCTCTCCCCCTTCTTTTTCTTTTTCTTTTTCTTCTTCTTCTTCTTCCTCTTCACCCTCTTCGTCCTTTAAGCCTTTCTCTTCTTCTTTTTCTTCGTCGTCCCTTATTTCCCCCTCCTCTCTTCATCTCTTTCTTCTTCTAATATTCCTCATTTTCTCTCTATTCAACCTGATTATTGATTGAGTATTTATTTATATTCTTACTACCTACCACTACTATTGTCAATGTTAGAAAATTTGCGTTTATCAAATGTATGTTATTTTGACATGATTTTTAATTTGCTTATTTATGTACTTTGTTTTGCAAAAGATGCACTTTGTTCATTTTGATGTTTTTAAATGTATTTGTATCATGTACAATTCGGTTATGCCGCGAATCATGATTTTTGAAATAAACTATCTATCTATCTATCTATCAATGGAAATATATAATGTTTTTAAAATCACTCTCATCTGATTTGACTGAACACTAGAGGCTGCCATGTTTTCCAAATGTACCACATGGAATGTCATTTGATTTGCAACAAAAGCGGGCTACGTGTGACCACTGACATAGCAGCAAATCCATCAACACCGGTTAAGTAGGGCGTTTTTGTTCAGGTGCGCTCAGATGACGTTTCATTCAGTACCGTTGGAAAACAAGGCAGCCTCAAGATGTCAATCGAAACAGCTGATAGTGGTTAACAAAAGATACAATTTCTATTATTAGTGATACCCAAGAGGAAATGAAATTATATGACTAGAAGAGACAGGAATTATGCACTTATCAGTAACAGTAAGCGAACATTAATTCCAGCGTTTTGTTTCCCGCTAAAGGCTCACGGAGTTTCCAATTACACGTTGTATTTCAAGAAATAGAAATCATTTCTTTAGATTATCTTTTCAATCAGTGCCGTCGCATGGGTTGCCATGCTTGCCACAAACCAATATGACGCATTACCAGACCACAGTACGTCAGAAGAAAAGACAGAAGAAGATGAACATGGCAATCACATGTTTACAACCTGATGTTATATTTGTTGAATATTTTAGATAAACAACAATAATTATTGGTGCTGTTCGTTTTTGTACATAATGTTAAAGGGACTGTCCGCCTTTTGCAAGCCAAATTTCAAAAGTTGCGAGGTTATATTTGTTGAATGTTTCAGATAAACAACAATACTTATTGGTGCTGTTCGTTTTTGTACATAAAGTTTAAGGGACTGTCCGCCTTTTGCAAGCCAAATTTCAAAAGTTGCGAGGTTATATTTGTTGAATGTTTCAGATAAACAACAATACTTATTTGTGCTGTTCGTTTTTGTACATAATGTTTAAGGGACTGTCCGCCTTTTGCAAGACAAATTTCCAAAGTTGCGAGGTTATTGTCTTATATGAAAGAAATGTCATTTAAAAGCATGCCTGAAAAAAGTAGGGCTTGACATCTCTTTTTCGTGGAGGTATAGACCTCAAAATAATAAAACTACACAGCGCGTTTAAATTTCGCACATGGATTCCACGGAGTACCACGTTGCTGTGCGTGACCCCTACGTGACCCGCGCACATATTGTGATCGAACAACGGCGTAAGCGAATACTAAACAAAATAACCAAACCTCGCTAAAACTGACTACATGTAATTGTTTATTCTTCATTTTTGAGACCCTTTTCCGTGACATACCTTTACAAATGTCGGCTTCACAATACCTTTACAAGAATAAGTACAATATTGTTGTACACTCTAAAAACACCCGGGTCAGACTGACCCGGAAAAGAGTCCGTTGGGGCCACACTCCATTCCGGGTCAAAAAATGACTCGGAATGGGGTCAGATATGACCCCATTCCGGGTCTTCGTGACCCTATTCCGAGTCATTTTTTGACCCTGAACGGAGTGTGGCCCCAACGGACACTTTTCCGGGTCAATTCTGACCCGGGTGTTTTTAGAGTGTAATATTATGCTAAATCACAGTTAAACTCCTTTATCGACCGATATATAGTTTGGTGGAGGGACGCATTCGTTTTTCATTCGTAGAATCCACATTGCAGGGCTTTTTGATCTGAATGTGTGTGTGTGTGTTACATTCATCCCAATCCGTCTACTGTAAACTGTTCAGACGATTTGTAAAAGGCGGACAGTCCCTTTATGGCCCGGTCAGATATCAACGGACATCGGAAACGTATGCCCAACGAATAGACAATTTGCGAAATTAAATTATCCGGTGATGAAAGTCGTCTCCATTGCTTCATGTACAAAACATAGAACAACGTACATCAGCGGACAAGGAACGGACAAGAAACGTATAGAACGGATGGAAAGTTTAGCTCTCCGTTTGACCTCCGTTTGCGCATTCCGTTGATATGTGACCGGGCTATTAAGGTGAGCCATTACCTTTGTACAATTTCAATCAACATCACTTGGAGAATTCCCACTTCTCTTGTACTTTGTTGTTTGGCTTTAAATGGTTATATAACAATGCGCTTGATTTTGATTGTTCAAATGTATCAAAAGAAATTATATTCATGATTGCATTCGAGAGCGTCTGTAGACCGTTTCCGACCGCAATCAAGAGAATCTGAATTTGGATACTCAATCGTGCATAGTATTTGAATTGGAATCCTTCACGCGAATGATCGGAATAAAATGAGACATTTTTTTGTTCTGATTACCAGGTTAACTTTATTCTTTATGTATGAAACTCTCTCATATCCTTCTCACGAATCTCAAAATGAAATTGGTATATTTGAAGTCTCAAACATTACTCTTTGGGAACTATACAGTTTATTGATCACTTTAAATCACAGACAGCTAGATGAGTAAAGGTATGTTTGCGAGAAACATTCAGGCATTTTGGTGGTTTAGTTGGTACATTTAGAACACAATGAACAAGTACAATCATCCCCCTCAAAAAAACAAATTCGTGACGTGGAGAAACAGTCGTTCCGGTCTTCAAAAATCGCCTGTTCTGTGGCCCAGTAACACCCCCCTGGTATACACCATACAATTAATACGCGTACGAAGACGTACAAAGAGGGAGGAGGCAATGTTTTGCGTACGTACTTTGTAAATGGTCTCTAATTATTTAGGGTATTATATTGTGTGTTTTAATGAAATAAACGCGGTTAACGATACGTATTAAGTCAAACAAAGTTTTACTTAATACTACGCCGATAGTTTGCCGGGCATTGACATAATGACAATATTTTGTTTATATTGAAACATTGGTGTAAAGTGGGCTTGTATGTTTTGGAATAACTTATGCAGGTTTTCTCCTTTATTTTGTATTTATTTTTCATTTTCAATCATGTTTGCATTTTATTGAGGAAAGGGCCACCTCTCCAACGCTACGCCGCTAACATTCTCACATCAAGTATTACCACATACATGTTAGTGTTACAAACGCAAACAACATTACAAAAAAAGACGCACACATCTGTCATGTCTGTATTAATCAATCATGTCTGACGTTTATAATAATTGCGTGCGCTTATATGAGATAAAAGGATGAAATTTGAGCTTCCTTGGTAAACAAAAAATGAAAGATAATATTTGATTCAATTAAATCAGTTTCGTAGAATAATCCGACGGTCGGATATAATTGAAGGCGGTCAGTGCCTTCACATTCTTTTAATTACGGTGTATAATATGAAGAGCTTAATTCCAAAAGTCGCTAAATGCCCTTTTAAAATTTAGGAGAAAATCAGGTTTTTTTTTTCTTTTCTACACATGCCTATGGGAATATGAAATGGAACGTCTATATTTTGTTTATTTGTATTGTCTAATTTTCATAAAATTGGGATTTATAAATAGCTACTACGTAGCTAATTAATGTACTGGTATCGTTAACTCAATTTGTATGGAAAGTGGATTAAAGGGACTTAGTAACATTGTCTAAATCCTCAAAATAAAATTTTAATTCTAGCGGTTCCCTCATACCTTGTTGTATTCGTATTACCAATAAAATCATGGGACAGGTTTCGGTTTTTCAAATTTCCCTTTCGTTACAAAGATATGTACGATCGAAGTATTCAGATAAGAAAAACTCCCCCGGAGTTTTTCTTACTGTGTACAAAGTGAGTGCAGTGAGTTAGTGACTATCACTTTGCATTTTCGCTCATTACTTGGCCATGCAATGTCCATTTGACTTGAAATTTTCACACAATACCCTGTGGACATATGAGATAACAACAATATACATTGCATCAACCATTCATCACTTTTTGCACAAGTCAACAATGTTACTAGATCCCTTTAAGCGCCTTTTGGAACTCAGCTCTTCATATGTTACGCGCATATGTCTTATAGTCAGTTTCATCATCAAGTTTACATATTTACTAAAGTAAAAACATTGATTGTTTAAAGCCTGTAATCATAGAGAGGAAATGCCTAATCAATCGATACCAAACTAGATGAAACAGATCAACGTTTTGAGTTTTTAAATATTACTAATGAATATTTATATAATATTTTTTTGTTTTCGGATTCTAGTGGGTATATACGGTGCTGCACCGTTACAGGGTGATCATAATGCTTGAACACACCATATTATAAATATAAATTAAAAGGTACTGATAAACTTAAATTAAAATATAGTTCTTATAAAAATACACTGATTAAACTCATACGTTTGGAAAAAAGAAGGTATTTTGTTAATCTATTATAATTATCTAAAAATGACATGCAGAAAACTTGGAAGATTATTAAACAAGCAATTCATTTAAATAAAAATAAATCCAACATAACTAGAATTCGACAGGATGATGTAATTGTTGATGATCCTGGTAATATAAGTAATATTTGTAATGTATACCTTTCTTCAATTGGATAAAATCTTGCTCAAAATATTCCTGCTTCAGATCAACATTTTGTTGATTTGTTAAGTACTCCCAATCCTGATTCGATTTATTTTGTTCCTGTTCATAAAAATGAGATTTTGGATATAGTCTCTAATTTCGATAATAAGAAAAGTTCAGGCTACGATGGTGTAAATTATGTTATACTAAAAGGTCTATTGTTTCCATAGTTGATTCTCTCGGTCATATTTTTAATTTATCTTTATTTAATGGTCAAGTCCCGGATATTATGAAAATTGCTAAGGTCGTCCCTCTTTTTAAGAAAGGAGACAAATTAGATGTTAGTAATTATCGTCCAATCTCGTTGTTGTCCACACTTTCTAAGGTTTTAGAAAAAAATTATATATACTCGTACTGTTTCTTTTTTTTAATAATTCTATCTTTTCTAACTTTCAATTTGGATTTAGGGAAAAACATAGCACGATTCATGCTTTATTGTCTTTTGTAGACAAGGTGGCACATGCTATTGATAAATTATTACACACGGTAGGAATTCTCCTTGACTTCTCCAAGGCCTTCGACACGATTAACCATGGTATACGTGGGAAGGCCTTGGAGTGGTTCCGGAGCTATCTTTCTAATAGAAAGCAGTATGTTTCTTTAAATTATGTTAATTCTGAATTTCGTCATGTCACTTGCGGCGTTCCCCAAGGTAGCTTATTGGGTCCACTTTTATTTATTATTTATATAAATGATTGAGAATTAGGAAGCAGTATGCTTTCGTATTTGTCCACAATTTCGCCCGCTGTAATGCTTTTTAATTTCCCACAATTTTGGGACACTGTACCTGCAGATTGCAGGCTGGGATTTATTTGTCTATTCTTCTGTCAATACTATCTTATATGCTTTACGTCAGTACCTATTTTTCTTCCTCCTACTGAGGTACCGTTTTTAAAACGTAGCTTTATTTCCGTGGTTGATATCAATGTATTTTAAATGTTGTTCATGTTTTTGATGTGTTAATTTATGATTATTTGTAACCCATCGACTAGTGAGGAAAGCCGTTTACAGGAACTTGAGTCCGTTTGGCAATCCTCAGGCTCTAGTCGATGGGATTTCTTCTTTTGTCATCGTACATTTACGTCATTGTTACTCTTTTCCTGGAAATACAATAAATAAATAAATAAATAAATAAATCTCCAGCCCAGCGCTAGCGGCGCGGGCGAACGTGCGGTGGATTTCACTGGCGGCCATTGGATTTATTCCGATATTTCTGCATTTAACGATGCTTAGGTTCGAATTTTACCACACAAGCCCTCTTTAAATACTTATTCAACAATAGTGATACATTAAGGCCCAGTCCCATACTAACGATTTTCACGGCGAATCGCAACGATTTGACGTTCGTCGAGAAAATCGCTTAGGTCGTGTTGCATCGTATTACATCGTATCGGTTCTTCCCCAAAACCATGGGCGTAGATCTGTCATTGATACCCATTCAACTGGGGGATGATCTATTCATTCACCCCCCTGATGAATAGGTATTACGTAAGACGCTACGCCCATGCCCAAAACCGTGGCTAAATCGAGTCGATTCGAAAATCGTCAGTATGGGACTGGGCCTTTAGTTTGGCCAATATAATGTAGATGTTTTGGGTAACTTTTCCAAAACTGTTATTTGGCTTTAATGGCATGTGCTAGGATGTGTATTCAATCCTGTTCTGCTTCCCTTATAATTACATTTTGGGACAAATTATCGATTTTTTGTGTAGGTTTACTGGATGGGTACGCGGTGAAGACCCAGCCGCAATGCTGGTCATGTATACACTTTTATATTTGCAAATCAGACAATTTAACTTTAAATCACTTTAAAGGAACTGTCCGCCTTTTACAAATCATCTGACAAGTTTCCAGTACCTAGATAGGGATACGTATGACACCCATGTGAAATTTTAAATTGAACAACGCTGTAATTTAGATTCTATGAAGGAAAAACTACCAAGAAAAAAATTGCAAATATCGCGTCTATTCAATGTACTACATTTCGGCCACTTGATATGTTTAGCTGATTCATTGTCAGAATACAACTATCATGAACTTATTCACGAGAAACCTGTGTATAGATAAAATGTCTTATATGCATGCTACAAAATAACAATCTCAAATGAAAAAAAGAAGGAAAAGATCTGAAGTTTGAAGAATTTGTCAGTACTTGATTGATTCTTCGGTAATGCAGGCAGTTTAGCGTGCACTCAAAGTCCTTGGAACACTAAACATGTCATGCAGTATAACCAGAGAAGTGGAAGTCTGTGAAATGAAATTACAGACGCGGGGTTTTGATATGTACACGCAATATGTGGACGTGAGGGAAATACAAAAATGGCGTCACTTAAGGGGTTTAAAAACTCCTTTATTACCAAGTAGAAGTCGTTTTATAGAATGGAATCTTCACAGATAGTCTGGAATATTTTATTCTGATTTATGCGTGCTAACCCTCGAAACAATTAACCAATTGATACCAAAAAAAAAATCGGTCTACGTATAGCCCTGTAGCCTGACTAGGCAAAGTAACGGAGAGCTTGGCGTAAACTCCCCGGGAAACTTCCCGCCGTGACCCCATCGCAAACCAGACCATTCGACATGCATATCTAGTACTTTTCAGCTGCGTATTTATTGTAACGTAAAATGATAATCCACCAGCCGATTTACAAGACCCGCAATATAAGCTTTGCAACCGGTGTATACTTAATGCATGTGTGCCAAGCGTTTTTGACATGGGCCTTACACATTATCAGTGCAATGCAGGCTGAACAGTAGAGTATTGTAAAGTGTGTATGTGGCCCGGCAAGGGCGTCAACAGCTACAAAAAAGTGGGGGGGACATTGCGAGGGAGCGAAGCGACTGAGGGGGGGGGGGGGAGGGGTGTCCCCCCTCCCACAGTAGGGAGATTTTTCATTATTGGACCTGAAATTGTGCAATCTGGTGCATGCCCAAGACCTAATTGTGTATTGATACGCAAATGTTTATACATGTCATAAATTGACCTCCGTCTCCACATGATCGACCGATCTGAAATTTTTAACGAAAAAACGAAAAAACAAATACATTTCCATTCACTCATCGCATGTTAATTCTCCTCGTCAACCTCAATGTCAAAGGCAGGAGTTAAGAATATAAACAATGTCCTACGCCTCGTCATGGGCGTAGCTGCTTATTTTTCCAAGGGGGCTGGCGTCTTTTACCTGAATATCGGGTGGGGCGTGATCATGCGAGGGAGCGGAGCTACCAAACCCGTGGGCGCAATGCGCGCGAGGGGGGAGGATATCCCGCGAGGGAGGAGATTTCGTAATTTCATACATGCATACTTTGGAAGGGCAGTAACGGTTCCACCGCCATTGTTGTGAGATGTATCGTGCAGACATTCGAGATTCGAGATTCAAGATTGATTTCAATGAGTCAGCCATAGTTATAGCTAGTTATAGCTATAGTTAAAGCTAATTAATCATTATAGATACATTATGTAATACATATGAAAAAGTAAAAAAAGTGGGGGGGGGGGCAGGTATAGCCTATTTTGTATTTGCCACAGTATGCATTTGTGTTGTGCACAGTGGCATAGGAGACAACCAAAAATAAAAAAATATAAACAAGATAAATCTGCAATCTAAACTCACCTTCATAGATGTTAATCCATAACTGAATAATCACATTATCCACAGCTGGTTTTATTTTGAGTTTTGGTCCACTATTCATACAGAATTCTACTGGATATACTGCATACAAGTGCAAGGGGCTTATACAGTAAGCCCCTTGACTTGCAGGGGTGGGGGGGGGGGGGGGACAAACGACACTATATCCCCGTCCTCCGCCTGTTGACGCCACATGTATGTGGGCCAGGCAACCTCTCACCCCGGCCACGGACCCCCGAGTATCATGAGTATGAGTGGTGCAGAGAGTGAGATCGATTAGCACCGCGCTACAGTAGCTAGCGTGAACGAATTTACAGACGGGCGAAGGATCATGAATGGGACAGTAAAACACGACCCGCGTTTTATTATTTGGAGGTTTATAACCAATTATAACTCCATGAAAAGAAGGTTTCAAGCCCTACATTTTTCAGGCAAGCTGGTAAATGACATTTTCTTTCATGTAAGACAATAACCTCGCAACTTTTAAAATTTGGCTTGCAAAAGGTGGCAGTCCCTTTAAGGAGGCATTTGCCCGACAGAAAACGGTGGTGAGTTGAGGCACGCGTTTTGGAACCACCTGCCTTTTCACACGAATGATTAATTGAGCTTAGGCGTTGATTTCTTCTCGCCATTGGGGGAATGATACGTCATTTCGACCATCTTCGGCGAGGGAGAGAAGCGACCTACCTAACATCGCGCCCTGCATTTCATGACGCGGGTGGGGTGGGGTGGGGGGGGGGGGGGGGTGGGGGTCGGGGGTAGGGACACAAAATAACTTTTTCACCGAATGACACCTAGTCAACAATATACATTGGGTGATTTCAAGTATGGTGTTTAGGGCTGGTGTTAGTGTTTATCAAACTGGTGTTTGTGTGTAATAAACACTAACACCGGCCTTAAACACCATACTTGAAATCACCCATTGTGTGGATGTTGTACCCTCTAGTGTTATACCCTCAATTGGGGTCCATGGGGTGGAGCCCCCGGAAGCTTTTGGGTTTTCGATATCTAAAACTAAAATAGATTATCTATTAAATACTAAGTTATATATAGTTATAGCTCAATTTAAAGGGATCTAGTAACTTTGTTGACATGTGCAAAAATTGATGAATGGTTGATGCAATGTATATTGTTGTTATCTGATATGTCCACTGGGTTTTGTGTGAAAATGT
>JBAMJV010005394.1:30000-78175 GCA_037951105.1 Echinarachnius parma
GTATACAGCTATACAAAAAAAAAAAATACCTTCCCTAAAACCTTGGGGGGGGGGGGGGGATGATTGTACATGTCATCCCCCCCACCTTGTGAGGTGGGGGATGCATCCCCCTCATCCCCCCGTTGTCTACGCCCCTGCTGTCTGCACTCTCTCACACACAACTCGTAAATATATTATACACTCGTAAACAGATTTTCAGTAAAGCCAATGCTTCAAAATTCTAGTTGATAAATTCGTTTTTCAAATACTTGTCGGAACTATATAATTACTTTTTATTCCAAGGCATAGTACGATCGATTCATGTCACAAATATTTCAAACGATGTACACGTTCTCGGCTGTCATTTTTATTGAACATATTAAACACAGTGGCAGACACCCAAAACGTTGTTTTTATATACCCATGTGATATACTTTGAATGTAATAATAGGGTTAGTTATTTGGTTGCAGGCCAACTTTAAACCACTATCTCCTAATTTGATTGGCCCGAATTATCATCAGTGGCTCAACTTTAGTGTTGCCTAAACAGACAAAGATTACCGGTAACCAGTTAAACCGCTTTGCACCTATGGACCTATTGCTTGTTGCTATTCGCCACCGGAGATATTATAATTGTTTCCTTTCATTATCCAGTCGATCCATTGCGTTCTGCTTATAGGCATCAGGACAATGGGCCCCTTGAAATTCAAGTCATAGTAAAGTCGGTGGAAATTAATTGCTTTCTTTATGAATTACACAACCCTTTGCAAAATGTTGGGTATCTATTTGATATTATAACACGGCTCTGGTAAATTCAGTAACGTGATTGGTTAAATCCTGTCACGTGACTATTCATTAAATTTCAACAAACATGCACGACCGTGCAAAACAGGGTGCAACCGGGGTGCGTTACTACATTGCACACCTTTTTGCACGGCTATGACGTCACAATGCTTGTTTACATAGTTCTATCGGAGACAAACTTGCGAAAGTGATAAAAAAAAAGATGGAAAAAGCTTCGTTTTGTAAATTATCGGTATTGTAGTAAATCAATCCTAGCAGTTTCGTAAATTATATGGTATGTGGTTTTATATTGGTAAGTTTTGGAATGGAAATGCATAAAATGCTTTGATAATTCTCATTTTACGGGAATTTTTTTCGGCAATTTCTAGTGGACTGCGTTTGATCTGCTGAGCTTCACATTCAGTGAAGCGAGTGCAGGTAATCGGATGGTGAATTTTGTAAATTCATATTCACACTCTAGAGGGTAGACAGACTGGGTTACTAATTGTGGCATGGCAAGTCTGTTTTTAAAAATCCAGCAAAATAAACGATTCCGTGGTTGAGCTCGTGTTATAAAACAAATAATACACGGTCTCAATTATCGTGCATCATGTAAATGCATCGCGCTCTCGGCTCTGTTAGCTGTGCGTTGCGCACTCGGCTACGCCTCGTGCGCAACGCACAGCTAACAGAGCCTCGCGTGCGATGCATTTACACAATGCACTCTAGACAGTGTATTATTTGTATATCACAAAACGGTACCAAAACATATAATAATGTGTTGTTCTTTGCCTGGTGGTCCCCTTTAAACAAACAACGCTTTGCTTTTTCGATCACTACACGGACATAATAGACAATTATTTAACATGTAATTTCATACACAATACTCGGTGGACATTATCAGATCACAGAAATACACATTGTATCAACAATTTGACAGTTTTTGCACATATCAACACAGTTATAAATCCCTTTAAGCACATATATTTGTATAACAATTCAATTCCTATAATCATGATAATGTTATTGCTCCTGTTTACGCAGTCAGCTAAAGCGTGTTAGAGTCTGACGAAGGAGGTGGTTTAGTGATTAAAACGACTTAGCCGTTTTACACATAGCAGTAAGAATATTCGCCTATATCTTCGGCAATGTGAATAGATATATTGGTATTTTAACTCACTACATTACCACTCATTCGACATTAATAAATTGATAAGTTTGACCAATAATACAATTTACCAACGATAACGTAAATTAAAGGGGATCGCGACATAAAGAACAACTTAGGTGTTTATGTTTCGTTTTCGGTTTTAGATATTAAATAGAATCACACCACTTTGCAAAGGGTTGCGTAGCATAAACAATGGAATAATCACTAAAACGTACGGAACCAAACAGGGTTTTCGGTTCCGTACGCGCCAAACGTTTGCGAGTACGACAATTATACACACGCATCACAATGGACGTAATTTACTTATAAGGTTTAATTTATGATAAGGTTCTGGTTAGTTGTAAAATGTGTATCTCTTATTGATCATGCTTTTCATCATGATAAATACAATGATGACAATTAAATAATTAAATTCTAATGTCAATGGCAATGCTGTTGTTAAAATGCTAATAACTATGGAAATACCATTTCTACTACTAATACTACTAATAGTAGTAATTATTATATTATTATATTACCGGTAATAATAATTATAATACGAAATACAGTACTATTAGAATACTAATAATGATAATCATAATAATAATAATAATAGCAATAATGATAATAAATCTAATAATAATAATACTAATAATAATAATGATAATACTACTAAAAATAATAATAATACTAATGGTAATAAAGACGATGATACAATACCAACGATGCTTATAATCAAAATGATAATACAATTGATAGCGCACATAGGAACTGCACATATTATGAGCAAAGTCATTGAAATATAGGACACATGGTGCATGTGAATACAATAATTAATGAACATCGGCAATTTGTTATTGTATGGTCAGTAAATCAGTCTTTAAAACGGGCTGGTACAATTGATATACTTAAACGATATAATTATAATTTGCGTAAAAAGTGCTCAATGAACAACGAACATGATTTACTTAGACGCTCTTTGAAACAATAAATGTCCAACTTTAATAGTGTCTATCATGCCTCTATACCTAGAACTTAGAACGAGTACGAGCTGCATGTAACCATGGACAAATTATGGGAAATTATGATGAAACGGTCATTATAAAGCTCTAGTATTGCAGCACTATACGTATAGCGAAATATTGCATCTCGGCATTCATCCTCGCGTCAGCTTCCTAGAAGATTCAATTTGACTACTTGAGTTTCATCTTGACCATGAGAAGCAAGAAGGTTAACAAATGGAACGCGATGATATATGATTATTATGCTCTTAGTATTGCAGCATTATATTTATAATTACTGAACAGTTTTACATGTCGGCCTCCACCATCACTTAGTATCCGCGCCGTCAAAGAGTTTATTTGACCACTTGAATTTCATCTTGATCTTGAGAAGCAACAGGGTCAACAAATGGAACCAGACGAATCATGACTATGCAGCCACGCTCAGTATTGCACCACTCTAAATTTGGAAAAATATGCATCTTTGCTTCTGTCGTCGCTTTAATTATGCGCCGTAGAAAGTTAATTTGACCACTTGTATTTCATCTTGATCTTCATGAGCAAGTAGGCCAAGAAGTGGTAGCCGACGACCTGTCCGGCGATTAGCAGGAAGTCCGTCTGGGCATCAGCCTGGGGAAGGGGAAAAACCACGGGAAGAGAAATTACATTTTACAGAAATGGAATGAGCCAGGCCCTTAGCCTGGATTTTATCGAGACGGAGAGGGGCCTTATTTACAAAAGTGGCCCCAGACCGATCGTGACTGAGACCAAGACTATTGTGTTAGTTGTGTTTGTGGCCAAACCAATTACCCAACACCCCCATCCCCAGATACGGGTCTGAATGAGTGACGGTTTAAATTGATCCATTAGCGTTGTCAACCTTTTCACTTGGAACTTTTAGGTATCTATTGTGAATTTGAAATTGGCTTATTGTAACATAAGAATGAAATGGGTTTTCAAATGTCTCCCTAGTTATAGATATATTCATGATTGAAAAAAAAAGCGTCTTTCGATTGAAGTTAAAAATAACGAGAAGTAGATGAAAAAGTCTAACATCAAATTTGAGCCTTTTCACTATATCGACATTGTTTTTTTCTATGGAATTATCGCACATCATTCAGAATAATCTATAATTGGCATTATTGGTAAATGATTGAAGATTCAAATATCACTTTTGAAAACACAAATCTTTAGTTGGTTGTTTAGTGAGTAAGTATGCAAGACAAAACTCTTTTAGTTGCCAACTAGGGTCAACTTAGTGGGCAACACATGCTTACCCTGAACACTATACTTAACCATACTTGGAGACTATAATAAGAAATCTTTGCGTTGATTAGTTAGCAATATTATCTTTACATAGAGACCTATATTCATAATCCGCACTATGTGAGTTTTTTATTCTAAGTCTGACTTAGAATCAAACTAAGATAAAGTGAATTTTTAACATGGGTCAAGATATACAAGCAAACTAACTAGAAAAAGTATCCCATGATTAAAGAGTAACACCACCCAAAAATAATATTCTTATGAATGAAAGGTAACATCTTTAGTAGTCCATTCCATCAACAAGTTTAGAAAAATATGTTTCCAGAAAAAATATATTATTGGAAAACGCATCACCATTCGAAAGCATGCGTTCATGGGTCTGCATGTACAAAAACTACCTTTGTCCAGAGCGAACAAATCGTCAGGGATTCTATTGTCTCCAAACGTACTCGTGAATATAATTGGCGCACTCGCAAATGTTAGGCGCGTACGGAACCATGAAATAATAATGGTTTCGTAAGTGGTGGTAATTGATTGCATTGTTTATGAATTACACAACCCTTTGCAAAATGTTGGTTTTCTATTTGATATCTCAAAACGATAACGAAACATATAATTATGTGTTGTTCTTTGCCTGGTGGTCCCCTTTAAAGGGATAGTTGAGTTTTGGTCAAACTTAATTTTAATAACCAAAACCTGCACCATTGCGGTATAAACTAATAGTTATAACTCCACCATGCTCGAAAGGTATACACAATTGCAAACGAGTAAGTAAAAACCCTGTTATCATTCAAAAAGAGCCGTAACAACTCAAAAGGGCGGTCTCTAAAAACTCATTCGTTTTAACAATTTTTCATACAAAATTGTGCATGTGATGTTTTTTTGTTTAGATGATGATTAAATACAGATATCATCAACAACTATTTAAAAACCTATTTTGATTTTTGTTTAGAAGTCTAGAAGTCTAGAAGTCTAGAAGCATTTTGTGTTTTTTTCTAAAAAGTCAAGATGTCCCCCGGCAGGGTAGACTTATAAATACGATATGTTGAAATCAAATTGTACAACTATGAGAGCATTTGAAAGGGAATGATTATAATTATTCATGTTTTATTCAATGAACTTTCAATTGGAATTAAAACCAACCAATTTAGTGTCAATGAGCATTTCGGGAAGCACCAATACTCAAGTGTAACTTTAAACGTGATTCTGTTTCTTTGATATAACTTACCACTGAAAATCCATATGAAGTCATCACATCTTCACCAGTACGAAGGCAGGAATCTGTATGTGACCATTCACAATCTATAACCAAACAAAAATATGATAAGGGAAATAACATGAAGCATTGTTTGTTTTCTTTTGGGTAGCGTTTAATACAAAGTATGTTCAATATATTATAATAATAATAATAATTACTACTACTACTACTACTACTACTACTACTACTACTACTACTACTACTACTACTACTACTACTACTACTATACTACTACTACTACTACTACTACTACTAATACTAATACTACTACTACTACTACTATTACTACTACTACTACTACTACTACTACTACTACTACTACTACTACTACTACTACTACTACTACTACTACTAGTACTACTACTACTACTACTACTACTACTACTACTACTACTGCTACTACTACTACTACTACTACTACTAATCATACTACTACTACTAATAATGATTACATAGAGCTTTACACAATACTCCCTGGTCAACGCATTGCTATATTATTGCAAGGTTGCGGTTTTCCCGCTTCCTATATATAGGCAATATTCCAACCAGTCGCCAGTTAGGCGCACACAGTGCTAAATAACCTCATTCCATCCTTCGGGGTCCATGTGTATATTCACATTTGATTATCGCTCTTCTCCTATGCAGGAAAGGATTCACGGAAAACACTCCGTCTCTCGGGTAGGACGATAAATAGAGTCCCGTGTTTGAGACAGCTGCCACTTCTCGTACACGTAAACTGACACAGTCTTCTCGAAAAGAGTACGGTGAATAACACGGTTGATTATGATAAACCTGCACATCACAACCAACATACTCCAATGGATAGTTGAGTTTTGGTATAGAGAGTACAGCTTTGGTCAAACTGAATTTTGGTATAAACCAAAACCTGCACCATAACATTACAAACTAATAGATAACTCCACCATGCTCCAAAGGTATACAAAATTACAAACGACTAAATAAAAAGCATTCAGCATTAAAAAAGAAGCCGTTAAAACAGAAGAGGGCGCGTGAATTGTGCGTGTGATGTTTTGTTAAAATACTGATTAGATAAAGAGATCATCAATAAATATTTTAAAAACTTGTTGGTAAATTAAAAACAAAAGGCGTTATTATTTTATATTTGTTTTCTTAAATCATCGAATAAATGTGAGATCCCACATTTAATCCAATCGGATGTAGTTGTTGATATTACAGCTGCTTCTGAACCGATTTTCATCAAAGTTTACTCTGTCATTTAAATTGTATGCTCTTTCAAATTTGACCCTCAGTTTTTCATTACCTCACAATAAAACTATTCTTGAAGCGCCCTCTATACCAAAACTCAACGATCCCTTTAAGATAACAAAACTGTAGATTATTGACAAGGCTTACCGATTTTGCCGACGTGAGTCCACTGATTGATGTTGAGAAGTTCATACGCCCAGGGTACCCAGTCAAGGTAGAGGATCGGTAGCAGATAGGTAGATATGGATCTGGAGAAAAATGAGATACAGTTAACATGCTTAAAGGGATCTAGTAACATGGTCAAAAATCCACCAAACTTATCTAGAACTCTAGCGGTTTTCACATTCCTCACTTTAATCGTATTACCAGTAGAAACATGGAACATGTTTTGTTTTGTTTTTTGAATGTATAAATATTTCGTTATAAAGACATTTATAACTGATTTTAAATTCTATAAAGGGAGAATTATAACCTTGTACGACGTACATTCATAACCTTGTACGACGTACATTCATTAAGCTAATACCACTTTGCATTTCTGCTCATTACGACATTCATATACACATTAATCAGTATGATCTGCAAGGAGAAGTTGCATAAAGAGTTGCGATCAATCGCAAGTCAGAAAATAAGAACATCTGAGCCAGTCAGATTTCCGCATTGAGGCGCATTTCTGACTTGCGATTAATCGCAACTTTCTTATTATGTATATATATCATCTGAATATGCTTTGTATTTGTTGATGATTTTTATCTGCAGATGGAACAAAAAATGTTGACACATTGGGCCCTGTTGCAGAAAGAGTTATAACGTTGCAATTAATTGCAAGTCAGAAAATATTTGCATTTGAACCAATCAGATTTGCGCATATGATCTGACTTGCAATCAATTGCATCTTTACAATCGATTGCATCTCTTTCTGTAACGGGGCCCAGACTGATGTGGAAAGAACTTACTTAGGATTGATGTAGAATCCGCCCATGACGTTGAGTAGGAAGATGAGCGGCGTCGTCGCGGAGATCGTCGCATGGGGTTTCTCCATGATCGCTGACATCATTGCAACTACATGTTGAATGAAATACATAATTAAATGGTTGGAATTCACACAAGATGGTCTACATCTATGGAGTGCCATTTGTAAACTGATGGAGAAAGAATGTACACTCATTACTTGTTAACAATGTTGATGCTACATATTTGCTAAAGGCACAACATTAATTTCTGTCTTCTCAGATGGTGTAATTTGCTGGTGAGCAAGCACTAACGATCACATCATTATAAATTGGCCATTTTGTTTCACTTGTCTACAAGCAGCACTTCATAGATGTAGACCATTGTATATTCATGACTTATGTGAACCTCCTTTGTGAATTCCAGGCAAAAGGTTTGGTGGTCATGTGGCTATTACGCCTGTCTAGTAATCAGGAGGTCGTCATTCATTTGCTGCATACTTAAAGGGATAGTTGTTTTGGGATTGAGGGCGCTGCACGAAATGATTTTTGTGTGAGGTAATGAAAAACTGAGTGTCAAATTCCAAAGAGCGTACAATTTTGATGACAGAATACATTTTATTTGATCAACATCGGTTCAGAAACGGCTCTTTTTGAATGGCAACACGCTTTTTACTTAGTCGTTTGTAATTTTGTTATACCTTTCGAGCATGCTGGAGTTATAACTATTAGTTTGTAATGTAATGATGCAGGGTTTGGTTCCTAACTTTCAGTTTGAACAACAATGTACTCTCTTTACCAAAACGCAACTATCCCTTTAAATGTATAATTACTTGAGTATTTGACACGTTTTGAAATTAACTTAATACTAAAATCCAATGTAGGCCAAGTAGGAACGCACATGGATGAAGAACTTCTTTGCCTGCGAATGCTCAATCGTCACTCATATGTTGTAAAGATGTTATTAGGAGAGGTTTGACTAAAATTTAACCCTTTAACTACTGTGATAACTATAATATAGAAGTTGAAAATTCAAGTAGGAAACAGGTTACGTTGACCAGGCAGAAGAGAATCAGGGTAAAGTACGTGTTGCCAATAATATACAAATACAGATCCGTCAGTCATAGTAGTTGTAAAGATATTATTTGGAAAAAGTTGGCTGAAATGTTATTCTCTGACAATTGTGATAACTATAATATGGTAATTGAAAATTCAAGTAGGGAACAGGTTAACTAAATCCAACGTTGACCAAGTAGGAGAGAAACAGGGTGAATAACGTGTTGCTCATATATTATACAGTATATATTATATATTATAAGAAAATATTTTATAAGAAAAAATATATATAAGAAAAAGTTGGCTAAAATGTTATTCTCTAACAACTGTGATAAATATAATATGGTAATTGAAAATTCAAGTAGGGAACAGGTTAACTAAATCCAACGTTGACCAAGTAGGAGAGAAACAGGGTGAATAACGTGTTGCTCATATATTATACAGTATATATAAATACACATCTGTCAGTCATTCGATGTAAATTTGACAAAATTGTTATCCTTTAAAGGTTTAGTTCAGTTTTGGTATAGAGGGCGCTGCACTCAATAATGCTTTTGTGAGGTAATGAAAAACTGAGTGTAAAATTTGAGAGAACATACAATTTTAATGGCAGAATAAACTTTATTTGATCAAAATCTTTTCAGAAACGGCTGAAATATCAAGAAATATATCCGATCGGAATAAATGTGGGGCCCAGATTATTTTGATGATTTTTTAAAATATTAAAAAATGCCTACACTTTTTCAAACATTTAAAAAATAGGTTTTTAATAGATTTTGATGATCTCTCTATCTAAACATTATTTCAACAAAACATCACATGCATAATTTTGTATGGAAAATGGTTGAGACCGATGCTTTTTTATCGAGCGCTCTCTTGTGTTTTAATGGCTCTTTTTAATGATAACAGGCTTTTTAATTAGTTGTCCGTAATTTTGTATACCTTTCAAGCATGGTGGAGTTATAACTATTAGTTTGTAATGTTATTGTGCAGGTTTTGGTTACTAAAGCTCAGCGTTACCAAAACTGTACTACCCCTTTTAAGGGGTAGTTCAGTTTTGGGAAAGATGGCGCTGCACGAAACAATTTTTTTGTGAGATAATGAAAAACTGAGTGTAAAATTTGAAAGAGCATACAAGTTTGATCAAAATTGTTTCAGAAACGGCTGAAATATCAATAAACATATCCGATCGGAATAAATCTGGGCCCCAGATTTATTCGATGATTTTTTTTTTTATATAACAAAATGCTTATACTTTTTTTAAAAATTTCAAAAGAGGTTTTTAAATAGTTGTTGATGATCTCTCTATTTAATCATTATTTCAACAAAACATCACATGCCTAATTTTGAATGAAAAATGGTTGAAACCGATGCTTTTTTTAAAGAGCGCCCTCTCGTGTGTTTACTTTGCCGTTTGTAATTTTCTATACCGTTCGAGCATGGTGGAGTAATAACTATTAGTTTGTCATGTTATTGTGCAGGTTTTGGTTACTAAAGCTCAGCATTACCAAAACTGTACTACCCCTTTAACTACTGTGATAACTATAATATGGTAATTGACATTTCAAGTAGGGGACATGTTAACTTACTAAATCCCACGTTGACCAGGTAGGAGAGAATCAGGATGAAAATGCACATGAAGAAGGTGCTCGCGAGAGGTACAAGACCCCCAACGAAGTACACAGCCGTCACGGAAAGGACCATTAATGTTGCACCAATAGAGCACTGCAAATACAAAATGAGGAATAAATGATGTCCATAGAAGGTGTGAATCAGCAATTTAGGGAGTAAAACAAAGTTAGGGACGTAGTTAATAGAATTATACCGATATTAACGTTAGAAATAGAATGGAAATGGAAATGAACAAAACAAATATGGTTTTCCCCCGGGATTCGAACCCGATACCTCCGGATTGCTAGATTGGTGCGGTAGGAGGGTGAATTGCCCAGTTCGCCTTGATCTGTATATATGTTTATTTGTTCACATTATCACATGTTTATCATTGTTCATATCATTTGTTTTCATTGTGCATATTATCATAATTATGCTTATCATTGTTCATATTGTCACATGTTTATCATTGTTCATAATATTGTCACATGTTTATCATTGTTATACTATTGTTATATTCATACTATGTAAATATGTTTGTACTCTCATACCCCGAGAGGGGGTCGATAGAGTCAATAAAATCTTACAATCAAATCTGACCAATTACCCTATGTTGGAAATGAAATAAAATAAGGACATTGGTATGACATAATCAATATATTTAAACTTTATGTACTCTTTTTTTTTGGACAAACAATTTCATCACTAACATCTTTTTGGTACAAATTTAAGATAGATTATAAAAATCGAAATATATTTAGATAATTGCATTATTCACACTCTTGATAAAATCGAGTATTGTATAAATGAAAGCCTTACATGATGAAGTTCGTTAGTTAGTTAAACAGTTAATGTGTAGATTTTATTTTGACAGCATTATAATCTTCATCTGTAATCTGACGTTTATCAACATGATTTAAGTTTTTAAAAAATGGGCTGCCGGGATTGACGGTGTTAAAGGAAGACACCATACAAACGCGCCGAGCGTTCTGTAGATTATTAATTTCCACACGGTTACTAGATCCCTTTGAATTTGAAATTCAAATTTGAAATTTTAAATCACTTGTAATAACTGGACATGGTAACGTACCTGCGAAACAAACGTCCCTAGGTAGTAGGCGCTGAGGCTGTACATACCATCCAGATGCTCTCGAATCAACAGAGGCAGTTCTTTGGGAAGGATCTGCATATAGAAAGTAATGGATTGTTTATGTTATGTGATTATCCATGATATCAGATACAAAGTGCAAAGTGGCTCAGTGATTACAGAGTGTTAGCCTTATGCATGGACATGGTGGCAGAGAAAACAAAAAAGGCGCATAATAAATCATTCAACTAGATGCAAATCAGCCACTCAGTGGCAAAGCCATTAACGGGGGCACGATGACTAAATAGGCCCGTTCACACAGGCTTATTTAGTGCGATTTGAATCGCGATCAAAATTTCGCAATTATTTGCGCCCGTTCACACAACAAATCGCACTAGCTCAGGCCACATTCATGCAGAACCGCATACTGCGTCCATATAATATGACCGAAGCGCTTTGCATGATGGGATATAACATTTCGATCTATATATTTGACCGTTCACACACGCCGCGCGCGCGGCGATTATTAAATAAAAACAGCAGAACTTAGCGCGATTTGCATTGCGATCCTAATCGCGATTATTTTCGAAATGTAATGTCCACACTTAAAAAGTTTTCAAAATTTGCATCGCGATTATTTCCGTCTGTGTGAACGGGCCTACTTACTAACTTTCCACGAACTCACCACTAGTATCCGTGAAGAGTTGACGAAGGTGAAGTTAGCACAGAAGAAATAGAGCAGTCCCCGAACTGCCGTGACTCGACTCTGGTCTATGTAGGCAGTGGGATTCCAGAACATCATCGCCATGATCACGCACATGAACTATAGATGACACAGAGAGAGGGAGACAATACAGATATAAAGAAACCTCGTTCAATGGAAATCGATAAACTAGAAAAGGCGTAATGGTATTATATGAAATGCAGTATTCTGGTTTCGAAAGTCGTAGCCCTTCGTTGGTCAATATTACAACATTACACACTAGACAAATGTTTTGATTTGCACCTTAAAGGTACAATTCTGCACCCTACATTAGGAAAATTGCCGTCCCCTTAAGGGTGCAAATCTGAAATCTCCACAATAGTGCAGAATTGCACTCTAAAGAGTGCTGCTATTGTTGCAATGATGGACACCCTTGAGTGGGCATATTTGAACCAATTCCTTAAGCTACGTGTGTTTAGATCATCCTCAAGAACAGGAGAAAAATAATCGTTAAACCAAGGAGTTTAAAAGATATGGACATCTATCGCCAGTTAATTTATTTGTCCTAATAATGCTTTGCATACACCACGTTATATTTGGGATTATGGGCCATCAGCGAAAACTGGGAAGAACTTTCCTACAGACATCCATTGTCATTGCTTGACATTGCAAGAATTCAGAAATGCGAATTCCGAAATGTGGATGCATGTATAACTCAGTGGCGGCGTCATAGTTCAAACGATAGGTCTAGGTTTGAAGTATATCCTTGCGTTTGAACCTCCTTGGTTAACTCATCGCTACAAACAACATCCTGGTCTTGAGCAGGGCGGGGTTTCGCTTGAGATAGATCATACCCCGCCACATGATACTACTTTTAGCGAAAGTCAGGACACTACTCTGTTGTTTGTGCACACTTGAGTTCAATTACTTCACTAATTACACGAATATGAGACTACCCCGTAGAACAACTTTACGGGTATAATAATTACCACTTTTTCACACAATCATGGTCTTGAGAAAGGCGGGTACCCCCCCCCCCCCCCCCCCCCTCCCCCAACATGATGAAGAATAACTGCGATGATCAAAATGCAAGACTCTAATCTGTTCTTTGTGAACACTTTAATAATCCGGTTATTTAAAACGACCCAGAGAACAATAATTTGTGTTACAAAAGCTTACCGCCACGAACAACATCCTGGTTTTGAGAAGGGCGGGGTTCCGCTTGAGGTAGATCATGCCCCGCCACATGATGTATGAGAACTGCCTGAACCAGTTCGCCTGGTACCTGGCATTTTAGGGGGATGATCAAAGATTGTGAGAGAAAAATAATTAATTCCTCACATTACTCACACGTGTACTTTCGGGACCAGACATGAATGGGTTAAACAGCTCGATTTTGTAAATAAATTTTAGTTTCTTTATCAGATAATCATGAATTTAATTCAAGGGCATGTTTTGACTACATCATACTGTTTGTATGTGATGTCGTATATTAACATAATTAAAGTAATTTGTGCTGAGTTCAAAGAGAGACTGAATGTTAACGCCTCGAACGTTCTGTGGATTGTTATATTTAGCTGACGAAGTAGGAACGGGAGATGGGGAGATTGAAGTACTATATTAGGAAGGAGAGGGGTTGGGGGGATAATAGGGCAGGTGGGATCAGTGTTGTGTTCCTTTTTTTGTTTGATGGAACGTGGTCCGACTGACACAACTGATTGGGGTAGAGGGCACGCTCGAATGTTTACGCTTAATGTTGTTATAGTGTTGGCATTTTTGGGGGTTAAGTCATTTGGGGGGGGGGGGGGGGGGAGTGCCCCCTTCCACTTAGGTACGCCAACATTGAATTATATAAAGACAGAAATTTCGCGAAGGCATTTACTGTTGTTAATCATTCAGTAATTAACATTTTACTGCATGACAAACATAATCCTTTCATGAAATAATATACACATATGCGGGCAATTGGAGTTATATCCAAAGTGGGTTGTATCGCTGTAAAACACTCACGTGCCAATATTCAAGTAACGGTTTAAATGAAATGAGACATATATGTATACAACAACTGTATTATTTAGTTGGAAAATTATAACATTCGTTTGTCTGTAGAAATATTACGTTATATTATGATTGAAATAATACTAATACTAACAAATAATGCAAAGAGTTTCGTGTATGTATATCAGTTATAAGTGTATTTTAGGCTCAGCAAAATAACATTGATCGAGCCTTAGATGGGGTATTTGAGGGTTGTGGCAACATAGAATTCTGCCGTACCCCTGTTGTTAAACAACAGTATAAACAAAATTATGGCCAAATCACTGTTATTTTTTGGAACGAATGATAGCAAATGCCCGTACACTCATGAATCAGGGGGTGTTTTACACAGATTTACAGTTGGACTTAGCTCTAAGTTGGACCTAAGAATTATGAGAAGTCATTTGTAGCCTTGGAATAAAACATAATTATTTAAAAGCAACAAATAACAAGTATTTGAAACTTCCACAAAAAATGTATATCAATAACCTCAAGGCTCCTTCATAATAATAAATAGTACAGGTTTCAATCAAAATGTATGCCTTTTTAAACAAACAGCTTTCAATAATGTTTATGTCCGACGTATACCGGGCGTATCAAAAAAAGCGTTACACTTTTGAAAAAATTGTCAACATTACATTTGTATATATTTATAAGATTTGTTCATGTCGATGGATGCCCAATGGTCTCATCTATCAAGTGCCACTAACAAAACAAATTTTCGTTCACGCTTGGGCGAACACTGACAGTTTTTGTTCAGAGTGTCAAAAATGCCTTGCGCCAAATTGAAAGAAGAGGGACAATTAAACCAGCAGACCAAATATGTACTCCCATTCAAACAAATTGCTCTTTGCCATAAATTTAAGAATATTTTATGATTGTGTAATTATTTTGTGGCAATTTTCTATCATAATTTAACTGATTTCATTGTTTTATGCATGGGAGAGAATCAATAATGGGTAATTACTTCAAGATCTTTTTTAAAGCACAGACACATCAAAACCACATGCCACTCATTCCATCCATCCATCAATCCATCAATCCATCAATCTATCAATCAATCCATCAATCAATCAATCAATATATCAATCCAATCAATCAATCAATCAGCCCATCAATCTAGCAACATGAATACAATTATTCGTTCATGCTTCTGGGTCATCTTTTGTATGTGTCACACTCAATGAAAGGATTTGAATCGTTAATGAGGACAGGCTGGAAATGTTGTCATTAACGATGCAAGTCCTTTCATTATCTATCAATCTATGGCTTATGTATTCTCACCCACGCATAAAGCAATGAAATCAGTTAAATTATGATAGAAAATTGCCACAAAATGATTACACTATCATAACATAATATTAAATTAATGGCAAAGAGCAATTTGTTTGAAAGAGAGTACTTATTTGGTCTGCTGGTTTAATTGTTCCTCTTCTTTCAAATTGGCGCAAGCTATTTTTCACACCATGTACAACAACAGTCAGTGTTCGCCCAAGCGTGAACGAAAATTTGTTTTGTTAGTGGCACTTGATAGATGAGACCATTGGGCATCCATCGACATGAAATTGTTTTCTAAATATCTAAAAATGTAATTTTGAAAAAAATGTTCAAAAGTGTAACGCTTTTTTTGATACGCTCTGTAGTTCAGTTGAGCTTTGAATCTTTGTGACACATCCCCTGAAGTATACGAACACATATGATTCATACATGTCGTAGATTAACTATTATTATGCTTTACTTGGTACTCACCCAATCTCTTGATTATCTGATATGAAATCCTTTGAAAAGAAATAGCAGAAATTGAAAAATAACATACACTATGAATCAGATGTTGAATTGAATCGAATTGAATTGAGCAGGATTATTTAGTGTCTGCAATATGCAGACAATCTTGACCGTATACATTAAACACGGAAATTAAAATAATAGACACAGTGCGAACATAACATTACATTACATAACATAAAATAAACAATCAATATAGCAGCAATCGTAAATACGGACAAACCTGAAACAGGACATAAGCATACAATATCTCTAGCATATACAGGCAAAAGTACTCATATATTCTGCAGATATGTAACATAATTATAAGAAATTCAACACTTTCTGGTATTTATCAAAACTAATATGTGTTTTATTTGGTATAATTGGGGTAGTCGTAACGTGAAACAACGTAAACGCAGTGTCTTCTTTTCAAGGGATCTAGTAGCTGGCTGGGGGTCCAAAGCAGCAAAGCACAGATGTGCATGCAAATACTTCGCACTTAATGTGTTAGCTTTCACTTTTCATAAAGAAAAAAGCGTTTCGTTTCTAACGAAAATAGTACTCATCATTCAGAATAATCTTATGATGTTATTGGTGTGATGGGCAATGTCATCAAAGTCTCAATTATCACTTTTAGAAAAATCGCATGATGGGATAATAGGCCATTGCTATTATTTACCTCGACTTTTGCATTTCTCTTCAGTTCTAAGGCAAGCCGCTCCCTAGACTTCTCCGTGTATGTCGACTTCTTGTACTCAATCGCTATTCTCTGAGAAAAGAACATTATTCATAAATCGAAGATATTTAAACACGGTATTCTAATGTCTTAGCAACACAATATGAAGAGCAAATACAAGTTCAATCTGACGGATCTGGAATTAGTGACCTCACTCATGATAGCAATTCCGACAATTCGAACTCAGTGGCTAACATAATCATGAGGGTATACATATTATTCGGGAAAAATAATTTCATATTCGGGCAAAATCATGTCATGGTATCACATTCGGGCAAAATCATATTACATTCGGGCAGTGTTATGTTATTTTCGGGCAAAACCGTCGCGATTTCGGGCAAAATCGTGTTATTTTGGACTAAACAATTGAAAACATGTCATTGTGTGGCACCAAAGAGACGAGGGCAAACAAAATCAACCCCCCTCCCCCCCCCCCCCCCCCCCGAGAAGAACGTGCCCTTTCATGCCCTACGCCCATGTTTCGCATAGTCGTTAAAGTATTATCTAGTGTTTATCACGCAATAATAGTGATACTGACCTCTGCACGCGCGTAGCATTTCTTCTCCTTGCCGGGGACTATGGCCAGGAGTTGAATGAAGTAGTCGGCCGGAGAATGGTCATCCGGGCACACGTAACCGATCCGGCTGAAGTAAGAGAGGCAATCCGACTGCGGACCAAAGTAAGAGATGTGACCGTCGGCGAGAAGAAGTAATCTGCGCATGAATAAATAGACGCATGATATTAGAGATTCTGTACTTGTAATTCGCCAAAGATAGTCGTTGGACAATGATACATCGTACAAAGTGACTAACTGGTTTGTCACCACAAAGTCAAGATGGACAGGAGACCAGGTATGAGTCTGCAAGACCGTGTGTATGGCCCAACTCAAACACTCATTCAAATGAAACACACTTTTTACAATAAATATCTCGGGACTATAAAGCTGAATGAAGTAGTCGGCCGGAGAATGGTCATCCGGACACTCGTAATCGATCCGGCTAAAGTAAGAATGGCAATCCGGTTGCGGACCGCAATACGAGATGTGGCCATCGGCGAGGAAGAATAACAAGCGAAAAAAAAACCAACAACATGCGATTAACGATAACAAAAAGTCAGCTAATTCACTGAATATGGTTACCTGCATGGGTCAATATTAATTACCTACATAGTGAGCCATAGTAATATGCTGGTGGAGTGGTGGGCAACTAGGATATATTGATACATAGAGCTCGAGCCTTTTCTTCTAAATAACCTTAGATTGAACCTAGACAAATATGGACGGGCAAAGGATTGACGAAAGTCATGGGCATAGGCGTAGGAGGGGGGGGGGGGGGGGAGGGGCTTTGGGGGCTGCAGCCCCTTGGAGTTTTGAAAACGGCCATATTTGGGCAAAACACACCTGGAATTCGGGCAAATCATGTCATATTCGGGCAAAACCATGTTATATTTTAGCAAAATCATGTCATATTCGGGCAAAATCATGTTACATGCGGGCAGTGTCATTTCATGTTCGGGCACCAAAGAGACGAGGACCCTTTTGTTTGTTTTGATTATCTGGTGAAAAGAGGAACATTCGGACAAAGAAAACTCAGTTGCCTCATAAAAGAACGTGCCCCTACCCACATGTTCATGGGAATTACAAACTTGATATAGAAGAGGTACACTCACTGATCGAACATGCTGAAGACATCTGAAGAGGGTTGGTGGATGGTGCAGATGATGTTGTAGCCCTGTTCTGCTAGATTCCTCAGGTTCCTGACTAGCAGGGCGGCCATATAGGAATCCAACCCTGTCGTTGGTTCATCGAGAAACAGCAGACGTGGCTCTGCGAAAAGCTACATTATATGAGATAAAGTTATAATGAGGGTTCAATCATCATCATTATTTTGTACGAAACGGAACTTCAAACAATTGTTAACCGATCAACATTATTGTGATGTTATTGCAAGTTTGATTTTAGAAACACAATCATAGTCTCCTACCAGTGCAGATGATCTGCATGCCGTTAACGCGTCTAGAAATACAAGGATCAGGTCTGAGTGAATGGATGTTGTTTATGATTAAGATTTATTGAACATTTGATGCTTAATATAAACACATTAACACATATACATTTTAAAACGTGCGTTAACTACAATGATGGTAATTTCTTACACTTCAAAACCAGCACGATGGTCATTTATTAATCTAAACCGAAGCAGTGATTATCTTCTAATGACTTATGAACGTACGCATATCAATACCTTTCCGAATGTTATATTCCTTATAAGACCTTATATAATTGTTCACCCTTTTCACTAGGTTAACATAATATTTTCTCAATGAAAATATCACATATCACTCAGAAGAATTTATTTTTTACAACGATAGTGGTGTATAATTGAATTGTAACTTCCAATTTCGGAAGAATCTTATTATTAGTTAAAGTGATCCAGGAAAAGTGTCTAACTCCACGAAAAATAATTGGAGCTTCCTTGTTTCTCTTCTGCCGTGTTGTTTAGCTTATGGTAAGAGAAGAATAAAATAGGGTTAGATTGTTTCAAATGTCCCTTTAGTATGAAGATAATTATCATTGAAAATCATTATTTGAAAAGCGTTGATCAACGCTTTTCAAAAAAAGTACAATTGTTGTAGCTAAACACGTCCGAGCCAGCACGCGTGGGAAACATTCCAGACGCTACTGAACTTTGATCCAACGTGCGCAAATTCCATGAATTCTGTACAGTCTGTAAACATACACGAGTGCGGATATCGTCAAACGGACGATTATTACTGCTACAAATCCATGACAGGCCATCAGTATTCAGTGATAAAATATGAACTCAATATTCGTTTTTTTAAACTAAGTTAACAGTGTTCGTTTTCTTTCAATCTTTCACAAATCTTTCAATTGTATTTTACAATGATATTGATATAGGATTGAAGTCTCAAATGTCATTTTGTGCAATATCTGACACTTTACCTGAATCACTTTAATGGATCATATGAAGGAAAACTGTTTGCCTGTATACCTTTGTTGCAACTGAAACCCGCTTGCGTTCACCACCCGACACTGACTGGGAACCCCGGATCACTGTGTCGGCACATTTCCTCAGCGAAAACTGAAAAATACATATTTGTTTATAAACATATTATTTTGATGTATATCAACATGATACTTTTATATTGTTTGCAATGTACTGCAACATAATCACATTATACATGAATGCATGATGGGGAATTAGTCATATTTCTAATAGGAAAAAGACGGGTTGCTATTTCCAAAATACACCGTAATATTACACTATGTATCAATATGAGTGTTTGCCAAGTATATTTACGGCGCTAATTTGTACTATAATAAAATAACGACACTTCTTTCATATTGTCCAATAGACTTGTCATTTGCTCGGCTGGTATATATTTGTTCATGTTTTACCTCATTCAGTAGTTCTTCAACCTTTGCCATTTTTGCTCCGTCCGGTAGATGTTTTGACATGGTGAGCATCGCCTGTCAATAATAATAGAATAAAACACAGATAATACATAATTATATCGCCATAAGTATCTATATTCTGCAGCTGTAATATTTAGTGTAAGTCCGTCGATTATTTTCCTAATGAAATAATGGACCTTATTATAGGTGGTTCATCCCTTTTCCTGTACTATATATTTCTTCTGCGACTATATTATCTTCTTCTTCTTCTTCTTCATTTTTTTTTCCTTCTTCTTCTTCTTCTTCTTCTTCTTCTTCTTCTTCTTCTTCTTCTTCTTCTTCTTCTTCTTCTTCTTCTTCTTCTTCTTCTTCTTCTTCTTCTTCTTCTTCTTCTTCTTCTTCGTGTTATTAGTATTATTATTCATATTATTTTTGTTCTTCTTATTATTATTATGTTTTATTTTTGTATTATTATTATTATTATTATTATTATTATTATTATTATTATTATTATTATTATTATTATCATTATCATAATTAACATTATTATACACACAAAACTCACACAGAAAGTCAGGTACTCCCTGACAGTCATTTCACCCGGAAGTATATCGTGCTGCTGTACGTAGCCAATCAGCTTGCTCGTTAATCTGCCATACTCATCAAAGGGAATACCGTTCAAATACACGTGACCTTTGACATTTAGGCCGTTTAGACCGCGCTGGTTCAATACGTTCAGAAGTGTTGTTTTACCCGCTCCACTGTGACAAGAACAAATCAAGGTGAAACAAAAACGGAATGCAGTTTTAATAAGTTATGTGCTTATATTTGCAGATAAATCGACCAAAGCTGTTTCATGGCGATGTCAAAATGTCATTTCTAAATATAGCAGTACTCACCAAAGGGAACCTCGTTTAAGTATACGTGATATTTGACATTATATACCTCATTTCGAGAATCCTGCAATCTGATTGGTTGAACGAGCGGGCATATGTTTCAATATGCCCGCTCAGCAAACAAAACGCGCGACGGGGTTTACGTGTGCTTTGCATGTAATGTGCAGATATAGATTTAAATCATGTAAATTACAACGGTCGGTGATATCGATCAATTACCAGATATGTTTTTCTAAACTGAAAATACATCAATTAATATGCGGTTTCTTTGACAAATTAGTATGATCCCACATTAGTTAAACTATATTATTTCTCTTGGTTGGTGATAAAAGCGTACATTTCATTTGTGTGTGTGTGGGGGGGGGGGGGGGGGGGGGAGCGGTGTTTCCTAATTCTGCCATTCTGCTTTAAACCGCTCCACAGTGAACAACACAATAAACGTAAACAACGAATAAAGTTTAAATAAATGATTTGCTTGTACTGGAAGCAAAAAAATGGATGAAAATAGTTTGCACGGAGCACCACAAGTTGCGTGCTCATTTCCCAAATATGGAAAAGTTTTTAACAAAAAGAAGTTTTGTGAAAGTTTTGTTGAACATATTAAGTGAGTAAGAACAGTTTATTCTCGTTAAAAAAAACACATTAAAATAAAATAACAGAAAAGTTCGTCATACCTTGCGCCCATCAAAGCCGTAAGAGTTCCAGGATTGGCCACACCGCTTACTGTGGAGGTGAAAGACGATACGAAAGATGGTTGTATTCATCATATAATATAGGTTTTCCCGCTCAACTTCATACTTTTTTTCAATCGAATTCATTAAGGGTCATTCAAAAGTCGCGCCTTGCCGCACACACGTTGGCTTTGGTCATTCAAATTTAGAATAAGTGCAATCGAATTCGTTTAAATATAATATGCATTGGATTTGCAGCCAAATTCGAATGACCGAAGAGGAGTCAGCGTAAACAAAATGCCAATTTGAATAACTATCGATGAAAAGGTATGCTCCTTGTGTAAAATCGAATGATAATCGTGCAAATTCGTTTGCTCCGAAAGTGATTTTGAACGACTATAAAAGAATTCGAATGCTGATTTGTTACGGCAATCGCAAATCGTGCGAATTCGTTTGTTCCTATTATCAATTTAACTGTCACAATCGCGAAATTGAGCGGGAAAACCTATAACGATGTGTGGTATAACATGGTAACGAATTAAGTAGTATAATATAACATAATATGATACCATATAATGGAAAGTAATGTAATATAATGAGATATAATGCTATTTAATGCAATGTAATATAATATGTTATTATAATACATTACGATAATATATATTGAATATCATACAATATAAATGATATAACCGTGTACAGAGTATATCACAATAAAATATATTATATCATACAATTATCCTTCTTTTCAATTGATACAGTCAGCTCATCGTTACATGTAAAATATCACATAACTGGATTATGCGTAAACCCATTATACTTTAATTAGCACGGTATCTGGAAAAATACAACATTGTGTAGAACAATGTAGTTTATGATGCTAGTTTTATTTTTCAAAATGGCTTGATGTGTTTGCATGAAAGTTCTGCACCACAATTGTGTTCACCAAACCATATACAAGATGACTCCTCGTATTACTGGTAATTTTATTATTGATTACGCATGACATTAAAGGGATCTAGTAACATTGTTAACATCACACAACTTACCTAGAACTCTAGCAGTTCTCACATACCGCGTTGTATTCACATTACCAATGCAAACGTGGAACTGGTTATTTCGTTAAAAAGTTATTTATAACTGAAGTGTTCGGATTTGACATTATCCACTAGATAATTAAAGCTGTATAAAAAGGCAAGCGCAATTATTTAGTCCCCTTACTATTATGACATTCATTTACCATGGAATTTTCGCACATCACTAAGTGGACAATTTATATACATGTAACAGAAATACACATTTTAGTAACCCTTCTTTATTGTTTGGACATGTCATTAAAGTTAATAGATCCCTTTAAAGGGATATAGAAATTTTGCCAATCCACAGCATGACTTACTTATAACTCTAGCGGTTTTCACATACCTTACTGTATTTCCAATAGAACCATGGACAATTTGTTTTCCCAAATACCTTTTGTTTATGATTGAAGTTTTTGGATTTGATATTATCTTGTGGAGAATTTACGACTGAAGTGTTCAGATGTTAAACTATCCACTGGATTGTCGTAACCGTGTACAAAGACAGTGCAATGAGTAAGTGAATATCAATTTGCACGTTTGCTTTAATATCGCCTGGTCATCTGACATTAAGTTAGTATCATAAAAATACACACGTTATCAACCCTTTGTCAGTTGGTGGCAAATGTTAACAACGTTACTAAATATTTTTAAAGGGATCTAGTAACTTTGTTGGCATGTGCAAAAAGTGGTGAATGGTTGATACAATGTACATTGTTGTTATCTGATATGCCGAGTAATGAGCAAACATGCAAAGGGATATTCATTAAATCATTGCACTGACTTTGTACACGGTTACGACATTCCAGTGGATAGTTTAACATCTGAACAATTCAGTCGTAATTATCTTTTTAACGATAGGGAAATTCGGAAATTCGAAACCTGTATCATGCTTTTATTGTTAATATGCATGAATGAAATAATGTAGGAGGGAACCGCTAGAATTCCAATTTAATTTTGAGGATTCGGACAATGTTACTTGATCCCTTTACAAGGTGCTTGTATAACGTATGCACATGTACAGAGAGTAATTATGGTATTCATTTTCATCAAAAGTAAAAATAGGTTTAAAGAAGAAAAAACAGCATAATTCGGAAGGTTAACAGTATATAAAATTATGTGTGCATGAACATACTTGAGAATAATATAATGGTTTGAAAAGTGGTGGTTATGTTCCTTAATTCGAAAGGTTAAAGGGATCTAGTAACTTTGTTGACATGTGCAAAAAGTGATGAATGGTTGATGCAATGTATATTATTGTTATGTCATATGTCCACAGGGTTTTGTGTGAAAATTTCAAGTCAAATGGACATTGCATGGCCAAGTAATGAGCGAAAATGCAAAGTGATATTCAATAACTCACTACACTCACTTTGTACACAGAAGAAAAACTCGCCCGGAGTTTTTCTTATCTGAATACTTTGATCGTACATATCTTTGTAACGAAAGGGAAATTTGAAAAACCGAAACCTGTCCCATGATTTTATTGTTAATACGAATACAACAAGGTATGAGGGAACCGCTAGAATTAAAAATTTATTTTGAGGATTTGGACAATGTTACTAAGTCCCTTTAACAGTATATCAACTTATGTGTGCATGAATATACATAAGAATACTATACTGGTTTGAAAAGTGGTGGTTATGTTCCTTTCACTTGTCTGTTCCTGCAGTCGATGAACGATGGTTTTATGAATATGGGCTAGTATAATGGGTTGAGGAAAAGAAGTGCGCCAAGTCACGTTGTGTACTTCAGAGAAAATTCTGTTCAAAATGGGGATGCCTCATAGAAACCCAACATATTTCTCTTTATTCGCCATTCAAAAATCCGAAATTTTGAAATAATTATTTTCTGAAAATGTGATATCACATAGAGAAGTCTCCGAAAGATATACGAGCTAGTGTGCAGAACTCAATTTAGCACCAAAAAAACGACTTAACACCCTTATAATGCCCGGCGCAGACAGAGCCGACTCGACCCGATCCGACTGGTTTTCAGCCTGATTAACTCAGTATGCGCTGTCTCAGGACTCCAGTTTTTCCAGTCAAGTGCCAGTCGGAGGTCATTCAAGGCCGATTCAACATGTTGGATCGGCTCCGACTGAGCGAAACTGACTCTAGTCTGACTGAAAACCAGTCGGCTCTGTCTGCGCCGGGCTTAACTCTCACCCGACGAGTATGATGTTCAAATTGGTGGGTAGGAGTACCGTATACGACAGTCTTAACTTTATGACTATGTCATTTCATTGTATTTGTTATGCTGGTACATGTGAATACACAATGAACTTGAATGAGCCTTCGTCGTAAAAAAAAAAACATCGTTACAAAGGGGAATTTACCAGAATCCCATAATTCACTTGATGTTATTGAAATAATAAGTAATTTAGTAAATATATTACTCATTGCGGATATATCGAAAATAATATCGCTAGTGATATTCGTTTGTCTCGCAATGTATGGTCAACAAGGAATCTAAAAGATCACGACGTTTCGTGCGCTGCTGCAACACTTTGTCAAGTGATATAATCTAATGTAAGCAATCGAGTTCTATACTCTGAGCGAGTACGTTCCTAATTGGTCAATAACGGGCAAATTCTATTGGCCGATGCACACGTGTGCTAAACCAATCAGCGAGGCGCTGGCTCGGCTTGCTTGCTAGGAACTATTATATTTCATTTATCACAAAATTATTTTGAGATCTTGGTTTCCTTTAAACCATGGTGTAAAATGCACAATGTTTCATGGAGCACCGCGTGCCCAGCTAATATCGCCAATAAGACCGTTAAAGGGTTCTAAATTAGTAACTGTGTTGACATGTGCAAAAAGTGATGAGTGATTGATACAATGTATATTGTCGTTATATGATACGTTCACTGGGTGTTGTGGGGAAATTTCAAGTTAAATGGACATTATATGGCCGATAAATGAGCAAACATGCAAAGTGAGATTCACTAACTCAGTACACTCACTCTGTACACGATTTTGAAAAACCGAAACCTGTCCCATGCTTTTATAGTTAATACAAATACAACAAGGTATGAGGGAACCGCTAGAATTCCAACTGGATTTTGAGGATTTGGACAATGTTATTAAATCCCTTTAAATCTACTAAACGTAACATTTCCTGTCGTAAATTAACAATGTATATTGAATTCATTATAATTAATGGAATATATGCTCATTCATAATTGTTTGTGACGCAATAACATAATTGTCATAAGATGGACATGTTTAAGCATGGTCTCTCATATGACGCAGTTAAATACTGGTTTTTAGAAACCGTTATCTCATACGACTACACTGTTAAAACGCTGTGTAAAAATGGTTGTTGATTATTTTCATACAACTTTAGGTGTAGCATGATAAGTTGTACAAAGAAGAGTTGCGGAAAGCGGCCATTGTTCAAGCGTTTATGAAACGTGTTAAATCACGTTAAATCATCGCGACAAAACCCCTTGTGTCCCATTGCAAACCAAGCGAACCGAGTTTAGCGCAGCGGTAGCGTGTTAGACTTATAACCCAAAGACCCCCGGTTCGATTCCTATCCTTGCCGCTTTTACATCTTGTTTTGTATTTTGCTATTTCAACAACAGGATTGTTGAAATTTATTCTAAACAACAGTTGTATAACAAACTAAAACAACAGTTGTGTAAACTTTAAACAACTGGGGTTGTTGAATGTT
Organism: Echinarachnius parma; assembly: GCA_037951105.1. Classification (NCBI taxonomy): domain Eukaryota; kingdom Metazoa; phylum Echinodermata; class Echinoidea; order Clypeasteroida; family Echinarachniidae; genus Echinarachnius; species Echinarachnius parma. The sequence continues at coordinate 56,351 of JBAMJV010005394.1, forward strand.
TTCAACAACAGTTGGATGGTTCATATGTCAAACAGCGGTTGTTGAAAATTTTCAACAAGTCGTTGAATTTGTTTACACAGCGTTTTAACAGTGTAGTACAGTTATTTATCATCCAAACCATAACTGGTATACAACAAATTCTTACAGATTAAGCGACTAAGAGACTGTCTTCATTCAAACAAAGTAGTACATATAATTGTTCTCTTGTCATTACAAGATCATGCACCAAAGATAAATTGAAGCGCCTTCTAAACATGAACTTTTCTTTAGAGAAGAACATCATGATTAAAACCGAGGTATTTTTTACAAAGAAATATAGTAACTGTGTTTGTTATAAGTTTAAACTAGACACTTAACAAAACGCATACTATACCGTAAACTAACCATACTTTCATACTAACGAACTACCGGTCTACAATCTTAGAAATACTAAGAATTGTACATATAAAAGCCTACATTTTTTTCCTTCTAATTAATTTATCTTGACCCCACCCTTCTCAAGATCCTTTTTGACACTGGACAGGGGTGAGTCTCAATATTCCGTGACCACCACCTTCTAAATAACCTCTAAATCAGATATTTTGCATCTGAATCGTTTTTTAAACTAAGTAAACCCTATAAATTATTATGTTCGGAGACAAAAAAAAAGTTTTCAGCAACTGTGACCGACGAATGCAAACGAACGTTTATGGATTTTAAAAAATGGGCTTTATTCACACGTGATTGCTTGAAAAGGTTTGATTGTATGAGCTTAGTTCCAAAAGGCGCTAAATCCACTTTCTATAAATACACAAAATTGAGTTAACAATATCAGTACATTGATAAAGTACGTATTTTCCATTTCCATTTTTCATATCCCTATAGGCATGTGTACAACAAAGTTGAACAAAGACACCTGTTTTCTCCGAAGTTGAAAAAGTGGATTTAGCGCCTTTTGTAATTAGGCTCTTCATTAATATTAAAACACAGAAATTACACAAATCATACCCCCTTTCAAGATCATCTTGGTTGGAGGCAGCGGATCATCGCGCAGTCTACTGACAAACCATAATGCAAACTGATTTATACGGATTCTCGGGCTATTTTTACTGTATTGTGCATTGTGTTGTGTTGAAACGTCGAAACTACATATCTAAACCGTATATCCTTTCAAGATCATATTTGCTGGAGGCCGCTGATATTTGCGCAGAGTCGATAGACCAGCCATATAATGCAAACGGATGTCTAAATTAAATGCGGGATTCATGATAATGGTCTTTATACGCAGGTTCATTCGCTTGAGTACGACTGCATTATGGTCAGTCGCTTGACCGCTATATTATGGTATTTCGTTTTGTTGAAACGCAGTCAATGTAAGTGCTTTATTGATTGCGGGTGTGTATCCGATGACCGGGGTGATAATATTAAAGGGTAAGGAACTCCTAGCCTTTTGACTTACTGGATGGAATGAGACCATAACTCTTGTCATTTCTAGTCACTTATTTCCTCATGAATATTCCCAATAATGAAAATAATCAATATTTTATGGCCCACTGTCGTCTGCTTTCAATGCCAACAGGAGGCGGCCATTTCTTCAACTCCTCGCGGTGAAATGACGTGTCAGGCGGAGAACACAATAGCGGGTTGCGAGTTTGTGATTCCCAAACAGCTATGGCACTAACGCATTATATGTGCCCGTTTAATTGGAATCGGGCGACTTGAATGGAGACAAAGCGCGCGTATTCAATTCGAGTTATAAATAGACTTATAGCCACTAAATATGACTTATATCCACTAAATCTGATCTATAGCCACTAAATCTGACCTATAGCCACCAAATCTGACCTATAGCCACTAAATCTGACCTATAGCCACCAACATTAGGGTTAGGGTAAGGGTTAGTGTTAGGGTATATATATCCTTAAAAACCAATACCAATCAAGCAATCCGAAATAGCTCCGTGAATAGAGAGTTAGATTGATACGCTAGAGATCCCTGGTTCGAATCCGACCTTGGTCCAATAATTTTTGTATTTGCTATTCGTTTCGGGTATGCGTGGTCTCTGACCAAGTCGCTAATTCACAAGGACAAATGAAGGAGTTGCTGAATGGTTTGGGAAAAGCAAATTCGCTAGCGGGTTACGATAATGCTACATTATTGTGTTCTCCGCCTGCCAGGTTAATTCACCGCGAGTAGTTGAAGAAATGACCGCCTCCTATGGGCATTGAAAGCAGACGACAGTGGTCCATAACATATTGATTATTTTTGTAATCGGGAATATTCATGAGGAAATAAGTGACTAGCAATGATAGTAGTTATGCTCTCATCACATCCAGTAAGAAAAAAAGATAAGGGTTAATCCCCTTTAAAGGGACTTAGTAACATTGTCCAAATCCTCAAAATAAAATTGTAATTCTAGCGGTTCCTTTATACCTTGTTGTATTCGTATTAACAATAAAATCATGGGACAGCTTTCGGTTTTTCAAATTTCCCTTTCATTACAAAGATATGTATGATTGAAGTATTTAGATAAGAAAATCTCCGGGCGAGATTTTCATCCCTGTACAAAGTGAATGCAGTGAGTTGGTGAATATCACCCAATATCACTTTGCATTTTCGCTCATTACTTGGCCATACATTGTCCATTTGACCTGAAATTTTCACACAATACCCTGAGGACATATGAGATAACAACAGTATACATTGCATCAACCATTCATCAGTTTTTGCACATCTCAACAAAGTTACTAGATCCCTTTAAACGCAGGTTTCTCTGACAGCACAGACATGCATGAAGAAGACCTGAATAAACAAAACTTTAACAAATGACATATAAAAGAACAAACGAAACAAAACATACCCCCTTTCAAGATCATCTTGGTTGCAGGCGGCGGATCTCCACGAAGTCGACTGATCAGTCCTCGGCCAGGGTTGTGCGTCACCGCGATGTTCTCCCAAGCGAGGGTCAGCTGGAGGTTTGGCGGGACGTTGATTGACGACGTCATCCGGGATCGATGATGTCCGTTGCCATTCGACGTCGAGGTCGGGATCGTACCCGCCATGTCGCCAGGATATAACAACTTTCCCGTCATCGCCTCACCGTTCGTCCTCGGCGGAACTGCACGGCGATTTTTGAGCGGGACGAGCTCTTCGATGCCACGCTCCATTGTTGAAAGTTCCACTCTTTCAAATCAATACAAAACAAAAACACGCTGCCCTGAATACGAATGTTCTCATCAATTAAATAGTATACCTCGTTAGTAATTCACCGCGTAATGTTGTTCCATCTGCGAAGATCAATGGTAGGAATCCCATGTAAAATAATATAACTTATATAATAAGCAGAGAACGCAACCGGATTCGTTGCAACCTCCACCAAACGCAGCTCTTAATGAATTGCAGGAATGATAATGTACGTGCAGTGGGCAGTCTGTGGCTACATACTGTGTCCCATTTCTATTTGCATTCATGTCAAGTTATGACATTGCAAAAACCAACAAACAAATATGCAAACAAACAACGGTACCCGCATATGAATTGCCCGTATGTCATTGGATCACAAAGAACCATCTACATGCTATGTACAGACCAGCACTTTGTCGTGAAGGTATGTATGAGCACCATTTACCGCCCCTTGCGTGTTATTACGTTCGGGGACTATTGGGACAGGCGAAAATGAACAGAAGTGCGGGTATGGGAAAGTGTATAGAATTGGTGTAACTACACGTGGTTAGTGGAGTTTGAAGGAGGGCGGGTAGGGGAGGGGCGCTCGGGTGGTTGAGTGAGAGGGGCAGAGAACGGATGGGCATAAAGCGAAGATGGTTCGACATGCGGGTAGGGTATAAGGTACAATAATTCGTTGAGTAACAAAGTATTAAACATCAAGTAATTACAGTTTAGAAATGACATAGGAGTAGCTACAGGGTACCCCCGTACAAAAATAGGCTAACGTACAAGCGAATGAACACCAATAATGATCGGCCAAAAAAAAATGTAATTTAAAGGTATATCAAATATATGTATTTGTTTGTATTTATTTTGTAGGCCAAAGTCAAGGAATTTGTTAATTTGTTAAAATTCCCATTCTTGGCCCAAATAATGTCATTTATAATTTAAGTATACTCATTGCCAGACATCTAACAATGTGCAGGATTTGTGTTGCGTGTGATGTGAAAACCTGTGCCCCGCATGAAAATGAAAGGCCCCCAGTGCCACCGTCCCTTCCCCCTAAACAAAATCTAGCTACGCCACTGACATGACAGAGAAAAGAAGAGGGCGGGTGGCGAATAGATTGCCGGAAGTCGACAAACGCGGCCTTGTTATAATATCGCTTATAGTTATTGCACATACTATGATTCAGCATATCTAATCTACCTCCATGTATTACATGTATATATAAAAACAAATTCATGCCAAGTTTATGTCCTCGTAAAACACGATTATATTAATAATTAATTAAGTCTTAATCAATGAACAGTATAATCACTAGAATTTCAGAATATTGGGGAAAATCATTTTTATATTTCTTTTTACTGCGCTTTCTTTGCTTGTATAATAATGATTGCGTATTATCATGAGTACAGTAAATATAAAAGGGATACTTTTTAACGCAATAACCAGGATATGGGGTATGTGGTCAAAATTAAAATGAAAATAAATGGGAAATGTATGTGTTATTCAAATGTCACTTCGCCTTTAAGGTAGCCTTTTGACAAGGCCTCTCGTCTGAACTGAGTTGAATGCACGGTATGGTTATGCACTATGTAGGAACGACTGGAGAGCGCGACTACCACAACGAATGGCTGATAGTCTCCCCCTCGCGTTAAATCGTTCCTGCAGCGAGGCTTGCTAAATGGCTACCTATAAGGCGGCGCATGTTTATCTATATCCATATAGCCTTAAGCCGAGCATCATTGTGATGATAGATATGTAGCAATAGATACGGAAGAAAATAATATTATAATAATTATAGTCCTCTAGTAGCTCTTCGTGTTGATCATCCAGAATGCCGAGCGTCTGGCTAGACGGTAGAAGGTTTCTTCGTAATGATCCGGCCGAAGATCGAACCCAGGACTTGCCGTGCATGTAACCGCTAAACCAACTTACAGAGAGGCCCGGTGTCACGCTAAATCCGTACGCACTGCGAAATCCGTACGCAGTCGCAAATGCGCATGCGCACCTGTGGGAAAATTTTCTGCGAAATTCGTTCCCATTCATGCCATTTGTAATCAAGCATGCAAATTGCCTGCTTGAGGCAAGCTTGCGGCACAAAGTGTTGTCAAAACCCGACGGTGGATTAAGAAACTCCATTCACGCCATTTAAACATTTGATAAAACATGTGTCAATTTGTTACTAGCATGAAATTGCTGCGTAATAATGATCACGATTTACGCAAGACACGCACCATAACTGTCTAACGCATGCGTATTTGCTACTGGGTACGGATTTCGCAGATCACGGATTTAGCACCACACCGGGGACATCAGACGCGCGGTGCCATCTTGCGAACGCGTTGCGCCCGGTGCGAATTACACACTGACTCATTGGCATGTAGTGTGTACAAACTAGTCTAGTTGATTATGTTCGGACTGGTTCACACAGTTGCTACGATCTCCACGCTTGACGATATGTAATGATGATATTCGTGTCCCTACACGTTTCAGGGAACAAGAACTATATACTAAGATATGGAACTGCCATAATAACGTTATGTATTGGTATCAGTTCGTTGATAGTGTCAGGCATTCATGGATATTTTGGAATTTACGCAAAAAATAAAGAATATCTTCCACGCAATGCATGCAATGTGTATAGTCAAAATTTATTTATTGACTGAAATCATTCAATCATAGTCTCAAGCTCAGAGACATGGAACAATATTCTATAAAATTTCAAGCATTATTACAACAATTCAACCGGTTAAAGCATCTCGCTGAGAATGTGTAATGAGACGTTAAACGTCTTTCAACAAAACCAAACACAAAGTAAAGACTTCACAAGCCTACTATGTATACATACTTATTCTGTCTCCCTTCACAAAGAACAAACGAATAATCAAAATCAAATAACTTCAAAGTCCTTTAAATCACAAATCTGTGTGATGGCCAACAAATATAATATGCAGAAAAAACCTCAAAGTCTTATCTGTATAGTCTGAACTCAGGACCTCCATCGCGAAGCTGTGTAAACCTCGCTCGAGTTCGCGCGACGACGTTGCCCGCGACGACGCTGCTCGCTACGACGATGCTCGCGAACGACGATGCTCGTAACCGGCGATGCACGTGACCGACGATGCTCGAGACGACGGTGCTCGTGACCACGGTGCTCGGGTCGACGACGCTCGGTGATTCCGCTTGCGCAGCTGGTCCCTCGTCGAGCTGACGAAGTATGGTGCCCCTGGCACCCGCAGAACGAACTGCATTCTTCCCATGATCAGTGACGCTCGAAGAGCCGACACTCGATCTCCAACCTGAGACGAGTGCATCAGAAGGCTCGGTAACGCCCACAGGTTAACCTTCGCAGGTACGAATTCGTGGGTCCAACCCCACGGGTTGCAATATCCGCCTGGAAACGGGGAGTCACGGCCTCTGGTGCGCCGGCGATCGCATCCATCCCGATAGTCGATGTCAGTGTCTGGCTGGGGAAAAACATCACCATCAACAGCCAACTCAAGACCACTGCTCCACCAACAGTCAACTTTCTCTCACGCAGGCAAAACAATCTCCCAACATCACAGTGCATCAACAACGCCCATACGCTCCTATCACGTGGTTTAACTAGCGCCAAAGTTACTCCTCGCGCAAGCTTATGCTACGGTCACAAATGGTCCGATTTCGGCTACGGCGCCCATACGATGGCACTTTTAGGTGAAATCTTGCGGTGCCCGCACGGGTGCCGTGGCTATCGTACGGTCGCCGTTGCATTTTTTCCACGCCGTACGATGACAACAATTTGTTTAACGCGGAGTTAAAACAAAAAATGCATCGTACGATTTTTTACTTGCCGTAAGCCCGTAGACACATCGTAGAGAGCATCGCACGGGCACCACAAGGTCATCGCACGGGCACAGCACGGAAATCGCAGCCTTTTTTCAAATATCATACGATTTTGAGGCTGAATATTTGGCCACTCAAATCGTACGGGTACCGTGGATCCACCCAGTGGACATATCGTATAACGACAATATAGCCTACATTTTATCAACCACTCATCACTTTTTGCACATGTCAACAAAGTTACTAGATCCCTTTAACAAAACAAATTAAAAATGCTTACACTTTTTCAAAAATGTTCAAAAGAGGTTTTTAAATACTGTTGTTGATGACCTCTCTATTTTGTTAATTAATTCAACAAAACATCACACGCATAATTTTGTATGAAAAATGGTTGAAACCAATGCTTTTTAGATAGCGCCCTCTTGTGTTTTAATGGCTCTTTTTGAATGATAACAGGCGTTTTACTTAGTCGTTTGTAATTTTCTATACTTTTCGAGGTGGAGTTATAACTATTAGTTTGTAATGTAATGGTGAAGGTTTTGGTTACTAAAATTCAGTTTGACCAAAACTGTACTTTCTTTACCAAAACTCAGCTATCCCTTTAATCATTCATAATATTTATTTTCTTCTGTGTGTTTTCTCTATTTTGTCGTTGTATCTTAATTATACTTACAATTCAATACGTATGAGACCAACACCGAACACCTACAGTGTATCTCGTTCTATGCAAAATGCTCTTTTCCTAAGTCCCCCGCCCCGGTCTATTCAAGGTTACGGTCAGTAGTTAAGTCTGATAAGTGTTGGAGTCATACTTTGTTTTTGTGCAGAACTACCTTTATAGTACATTGTACTATTAACATTATTCTTTTGTGCTGGTGGTACGTATGAATAACATGAATAGCATGATTAACGTAAAAGCGAAACATTGATTCTCGCACATGCAGAGCAACCGTCTAAATTTAATACCTGTTTGGCGGGTTAATATATTGTTTTTCACCAGGGCATTCTATTGATAATTCACCGATTCCCGTTTTGGGGACCGAGTGTGGCACGTACTTTAATATACGTTACAACAAATCGTAAGCAACACATTAACCGAGTAATTCATTGCTTACAATCATGCTCCTGCAATATTTTATCGGAATACTGACAAACTGAAAAGAAAAACAATCGTCATGATTAATCGCGTCGAAGATGGAATCGAAGCTGTGGACAGACATCTCGACTCCGAAATGGTCGTTCCGCCATCGGTTCCGACATCGGGCGGTGGTGGTTATCGGTCGCCGTCGGGCTCGTTGATCGGTGTTCCTCCCGAATTGCAGCTGACTTTGTCGTGGGAAAACGTGGTCGTGAATCACTTCCCATCCAGATCCATTGGCGAAGTGCTACGTGGATATCCGGCCCCCCCTATGAAGCACATCTTGAAAGGGGGTAAGTTTTATACGCAAATATTGTGTGTGTGTGTTTTGTTTGTAATTATTTTGGTGGGATCAATCGACAACGAAGCGTGGTCGGAACGATGGGACGAACATGAACTATTTGGGGGCACACTTTATGTATTCATTTTGTTATTATAAGGATTTCGCCCTTATGTTTTGTTTTGTTTTGGCGATGTGTTGGTGGCACCGTATAACCCCCCCCCCCCCCCCCCCCCCCCTTCCCACTCGGCACCACACCATTGAGGGGAGGGGGAGGGGGGGGGGCTTCTCGGTTAAAGTTTACTTTTAGATTTATAGCATGGTATGTGACATATCCATTGTAAAGCAGATACACCTCTCTGTAAAGAGACATGGCATAATGTTCATAATCCCAAATGCATATGTGTGAAGTTGGATAAAGACAAATGACAGAAGTGTGCCTTTTCAAAAGTTAAATGTATGGATTTAACGCCGTTTGGAATAATATTGAACTGTGTTTGTATGTTTTACCAGTGAGTGGCGTGGCAAAGCCTGGGACCCTCACAGCGCTTATGGGAAGCAGGTATGTCATTTACTATTAATCAGATTATAGGCAGGATAATTGATTTCATAGAAGCATGCAAATGCTCCATTCATTTAAATTTATCTGGGCAATTTGTTTTACGAGGTCCGCTTTTTAAATGGTCCAAACCATCCTTGATGTACACATGTGTTATTGTGTCTATGTTTTCTCATTGTATGGTTCATAAACGGAACAAAACAAAAAACATAAACTATAACTATCAATAGCAGGACATACGGCAAGTTAGAATATTATATACAATGTCCAAATAGTAAATTCTAATTGCAATGATAAATAAATGAAGTGTCTCGTTATTTAGTAGAAAACTAAATGTATGAATTGTTTAAATCAGCATTGAGATGTTTGTTATGTCGTAGCGCAAGTAAAATTCATAGTATTTGAAAGTAGCATAATTATAGCAAAATTGGGGATGGACCTCCAAATAATCGGGCTCGGGTTCATGTATAATGTGTTTTTCTTATGTATACAAACCACCATCAAATTGCTCTAAATGGGATCCACAGTCTACATGCATCGCTTTTCTGTGGATCATCCATGCCCGCTTATTATTAAAATGCATTAATTGAATTTTTATTTTTTACATTTTATTGTTTTGTTAGAAAGTGACAAAATGCGATGTAGAATTAGGAGTAAATCGTTTCATTTATAGAATTACGCTGGCACTTAACATATTCAATATTTTCCACCTTTTTTTCAAACTAAAGCGGGGCGGGTAAAACCACGCTCTTGAACGTGTTCAACCAGCGAGGCTTAGGCGGACTTGAGGTCAAAGGTCGTGTGTATCTAAACGGGATCCCAATTGGACAGTACGGCAGAGCAACGAGCAAGCTGATTGGCTATGTACAGCAGCATGATATACTGCCCGACATGTTGACGACCAGAGAATACCTCACGTTTTGCGTCAGTATTTCGTGAAAACGAATTATTTGAAAAGTTATAGAAAAGTTATGTGATCTATTATCTTCAGAAAGTTTTTATGAAAGTGATATTTGGAATTCAATCGCATTCCTACATCATTGTGAGATTCTTCTGAATGATACGTAATTTTGGTTTTCATTAGATAAAAGTAATGTTTGATTCTTACTACAATCGAAAAGTGATCCGGAACGCTTTCCAATTCAATCATAACTACCTCTATAATCAGGGAGATATTTTACCAAATGAAACACTTACTTCTTTTGTTACCATGACCCAAACAACGCTGTACCAAAAAGAAAATGTGAACGTTCCAAGTGATTTTGGTGATATTTGACACAGTTATTTGATCGCGGTTATTATGCAAGGGATAGTTAAGTTTTGGTAAAACTGAATGTTAGTGATCCATTCAAATACTATTTGAAAACCTCTTCGTGAATTTTTGAAAAAAGGAAGCATTATTTTGAATTTTGAACGGCTGGTTCAAAATTATCGAATATTTGTGGGGCCCCAAAATTATTACAATGGTTATGTTTATGAATATTTCAGTCATTTCTGAACCGATTTTGATCAAATAGAATTAATTCTGTCATTACAATTGCATGCTCTTTCAAATTTGACACTCAGTTTGTCATTATCTAACAAAAAACTAACATGTGTAGCGGCGCCCTCTATACCAACACTCAACTAATTTTAACGCGATATGTGACTAAACTACGAAAGCTCTACATTTGGTATATAGGATAAAATGTTAACTCTGTTATTAATTTACAGTACCGAAAGGAATGCAGACAACAAATGTTATTTGTATTTTCCACAAAGACTATATCGTTTTATCCTATGGCTTAAAATGTATCACATTGTTTTTAATTAAATTCATGAAGAAAACAAATGTGTATTTATTTTTTAATCCAGGCTACTCTCATGATGTCACACCGGCTTCCTGAAGCAAACAAACAGGCTAAAGTCGACGCCGTTATTGAAAACGTATGTATAGCTGCAGGCCGTAGCCAGTGGGGTGCGTTGGGTGCTTACGCGCACCCCCCCCCCCCCTCCCCCCCCCCCCCCCCCTCCTCCCCCAAATTCAGAAAGGTCCAATTGTTATTGTTCACAGCCATCTAAACCAGTGGTAATGATGCAGGCAGCTATCCGTCTTGATGACGCCCCCTCTACCCCCCCCCCCCCCCCTCCCGTACGTATAAGACCATCACCGAACACCTACAGCCTATCTCGTTCTATGCAAAATGAAGTCCCCCGCAGTACGTATCGTTTGCAGACTGCAACGGCAGTGTTGGAGTCATACTTCTTTGTGCAGAAGTACCTTATGGTACATGTACTATTAATATATTCGTTTGTGCTGGTGGTGCGAATGAAACATACATATTTATATTCTGCTTCAAACCGACTTATTCGACCCGTTTGTGAATAGTTCATTTTACTGCAAATGTTATCCGTATATACAACGATTTACTGGCTAATTTACCTTCTGCGGGACACTGGTTATTATCACTGTTTTTGTGGGTTTTTTTACGGAAATCTCGAACAAATGTATCGGATGACTACGTGATAAGCAGAGCATGGTGTAGTGGTTCCTTTGTCGAACATGAGTAACGCTTTTATCGTAAAAGCGAAACATATATTGATTCTAGCACCGAAGCAACCGTGTAAATTGAATAGCTGTTTGGCGGGCTAATATAATAATAATAATAATGGTGGCTACTTATATAGCGCACGTTCCGTCTTTCGACGCTCGCGACGCATCACTATTATTACCCCGGTCATCGGATACATACTGCACTCAATCCAGCACACAAAGTGCATATTATATTGTTTTTCACCAGGGCATTCTATTGATAATTCACCGATTGCCGTCTTGGGGCCGAGTGTGACATTGCTAGTTACAATCATGCTCTTGCAATATTTTATCGGAATACTGACAAACTGAAAAGACAAACAATCGTCATGATTAATCGCGTCGAAGATGGAATCGAAGCTGTGGACAGACACCTTGACTCCGAAATGGTCGTTCCGCCATCGGTTCCGACATCGGGCGGTGCTGGTTATCGGTCGCCGTCGGGCTCGTTGATCGGTGTTCCTCCCGAATTGCAGCTGACGTTGTCGTGGGAAAACGTGGTCGTGAATCACTTCCCATCCAGATCCATTGGCGAAGTGCTACGTGGATATCCGGCACCCCCTATGAAGCACATCTTGAAAGGGGGTAAGTTTTATACGCAAATATTGTGTGTGTGTGTTTTGTTTGTAATTATTTTGGTGGGATCAATCGACAATGTAACGTGGTCCGGCTGATGGGACGAACATGAACTATTTGGGGGCACACTTTATGTATTTATTTTGTTATTATAAGGATTTCCCCTTATGTTTTGTTTAGTTTTGACGACGTGTTGGTGGCAGCGTATAACCCTCCCCCCTCCCCCCAACCTCCCCCCTCGGCACCACGCCATTGAGGGGGGGGGGGGGGGGGGGTCTCGGTTAAAGTTTAGTTTTAGATTTATAGCATGGTATGTGACATATCCATTGTAAAGCAGATACACCTCTCTGTAAAGAGACATTGCATAATGTTCATAATCCCAAATGCATATGTGTGAAGTTGGATAAAGACAAACGACAGAAGTGTGCCTTTTCAAAAGTTAAATGTATGGATATAACGCCGTTTGGAATAATATTGAACTGTGTTTGTATGTTTTACCAGTGAGTGGCGTGGCAAAGCCTGGGACCCTCACAGCGCTTATGGGAAGCAGGTATGTCATTTACTATTTATCAGATTATAGGCAGGATAATTGATTTTATCGAAGCATGCAAACGGTCCATTAATTTAAATTTATCTGGGCAATTTGTTTTACGAGCTCCGCTTTTTAAATGGTCCAAACCATACTTGATGTACACATGTGTAATTGTATCTATGTTTTCTCATTTTATGGTTCATAAACGGAACAAAACAAAAAACATAAACTATAACTATCAATAGCAAGACATACGGCAAGTTAGAGTATTATATACAATGTCCCAATAGTAAATTATAGTTGCAATGATAAATAAATGAAGTGTCTCGTTATTTAGTAGAAAACTAAATGTACGAATTGTTTAAATCAGTATGGAGATGTTTGTTATTCATGGTATTTGAAAGTAGCATAATTATAGCAAAATTGGGGATGGACCTCCAAATAATCGGGCTGGGGTTCATGTATAATGTGTTTTTCTTATGTATACAAACCACCATAAACTTGCTTTAAACGGGATCCACAGTTTACAGGCATCGCTTTTCTGTGGATTATCCATGCCCGCTTATAATTAAAACGCATTAATTTAATTGTTATTTTGTAAATGTTGTGTTGTTAGAAAATGACAAAACGCACTGTAGACGTAGGGGTAAATCGTTTCATTTATAGAATTACGCTGGCACTTAACATATTCAATATTTTCCACCTTTTTTCAAACTAAAGCGGGGCGGGTAAAACCATGCTCTTGAACGTGTTCAACCAGCGAGGCTTAGGCGGACTTGAGGTCAAAGGTCGCGTGTATCTAAACGGGATCCCAATTGGACAGTACGGCAGAGCAACGAGCAAGCTGATTGGCTATGTACAGCAGCATGATATACTGCCCGACATGTTGACGACCAGAGAATACCTCACGTTTTGCGTCAGTATATTTTCGTGAAAACGAATTATTTGAAAAGTTATAGAAAAGTTATGTGATCTATTATCTTCAGAAAGTTTTTATGAAAGTGATATTTGGAATTCAATCGCATTCCTACATCATTGTGAGATTCTTCTGAATGATACGTAATTTTGGTTTTCATTCTAGTTAAAAGTAATGTTTGATTCTTACTAAAATCGAAAAGTGATCCGGAACGCTTTCCAATTCAATCATAACTACCTCTATAATCAGGGAGATATTTTACCAAATGAAACACGTTTACATCTTTTGTTACCATGACCCAAACAACGCTGTACCAAAAAGAAAATGTGAACGTTCCAAGTGATTTTGGTGGTATTTGACACAGTTATTTGATCGCGGTTATTATGCAAGGGATAGTTAAGTTTTGGTAAAACTGAATGTTAGTGATCCATTTAAAAACAATTTGAAAACCTCTTCGTGAATTTTTGAAAAAAGGAAGCATTATTTTGAATTTTGTTAACGGCTGGTTCAAAATTATCGAATATTTGTGGGGCCCCAAATTTATTACAATGGTTATGTTTATGAATATTTCAGTCATTTCTGAACCGATTTTGATCAAATAAAATTAATTCTGTCATTACAATTGTATGCTCTTTCAAATTTGACACTCAGTTTGTCATTATCTAACAAAAAACTAACATGTGTAGCGGCGCCCTCTATACCAACACTCAACTAATTTTAACGCGTTATGTGACTAAATTACGAAAGCTCTACATTTGGTATATAGGATAAAATGTTAACTCTGTTATTAATTTACAGTACCGAAAGGAATGCAGACAACAAATGTTATTTGTATTTTCCACAAAGACTATATCGTTTTATCCTATGGCTTAAAATGTATCACATTGTTTTTAATTAAATTCATGAAGAAAACAAATGTGTATTTATTTTTAATCCAGGCTACTCTCATGATGTCACACCGGCTTCCTGAAGCAAACAAACAGGCTAAAGTCGACGCCGTTATTGAAAACGTATGTATAGCTGCAGGCCGTAACCAGTGGGGTGCGTTGGGTGCTTACGCGCACCCCCCCCCCCCCCCCCCTCCCCCAAATTCAGAAAGGTCCAATTGTTATTGTTCACAGCCATCTAAACCAGTGGTAATGGTGCAGGCAGCTATCCGTCTTGATGACGCCCCCTCTACCCCCCCCCCCCCCTCCCGTTTACACGACTAGACCAGGTCGCGGCCATGATTAGCCTTTAGTCAAGGCTCTATATGGCTTGGAGATTCTCTATGCGATCGCGCGCGTAATTGTGCATATAGCGTGAGAGTCTTGACGAAAGACTAGGCCATGATCGGCCTCGGTCCCGTTTTTGTAAATTACACACCCTCTTTAGGCCCACCTATCGTAATGTTATTATACTTTATATTTTAGCATTATAGCGCTGTCATCATTATTTGTTCCTATTGACATAATGGCGCTTCAACAAATAAACCCGAATTGGTAAAGGAAATCATGAGGTAGGCCTTTTGAAGTAATGTTTTTGTTTTTGTATAATATATTATATATTTTTGTTTTTGTATAATATATTATATATTATATGTATAACCCGTATCGCTAAATAATGACAATATGGTGTATAAGTAAAGGGGACACACTTTGTTAAATAAATGGTTTCAATCCTACTGGTTTTTACAAAGTACCCTTTCGTAATACAAAAAAGGATGGTCCTAAATTAGTAATTTCGATTTCTTACGATTTCCTTCTACCACGATAGAATCATAAGTTATTAGTCTTTGTAATGAAGTCATGAAGACACACAGGTTTATCCGCTAACATTCGGTTTGACAATAACTGTTTATTAATTTGTTTTCATGGCGGATACCTTTTTAATAGGTGCCATATCAATAATCACGGTGATATGTTTTGGCTTTCATCAGTGCATTTGATTAATTCCAGTTCATGTTGAAGAAGTGTGAACACACGCAGATTCGAGGGAAGCAGCGGATTTCTGGAGGAGAGAGGAAGCGCGTTTTCACAGCATCAAAGGTACGTTTGATGCATGGTTACGTTATATCATTATTTTCATGTCTTTATTGTTAAACAATTTATATTTGAATAGTAATAATGTGTTGTCCAATATCGTCAGGTTGAGAAAGAGAGAATTGTTTGACTCCCATGATAAGTATGTTTAATGTTAAGGGGATGTTGGCGAAAAAAGGCTGTCCCAGACGGAAATATTGAACGCGTCACTCAAAAGAGAATAACGCCCTGGTCACAATGGACTTACCACAAGTTAACGACGAAAATTTAGTGGATTTCGTGGCTTGTTTTGCAATGTTTTACGACGGACGTGTAAAAGAAATGGGTGTCGTGCGACGAAAAAATTGTTCTGGCTCAAAATTCGGACTACCCTATTGTATGTCACGACAGATCCACGAAATTGTTGTCTTTCTAATGTCGCGATAACAAGATATGACAATCTACGACATTCACACGACACTCGTAAAAAAATGACCTTTTGTGGATGCCAAAATGTGTATTAGTTCTTGCGACAATCTCACGACAATCGTACGCCATTTGTGAGATTGTCGTGAGTTAATCGCAAGAAATTCGTAAGACATGAACTTTTTGTTCGAGGATCGTACGAAATTCACATAATTCTCACAAGTTACTCGTAGATCCTGCATTATTCATTATCCATATCTGAAGAGGTTATATAATGCTTCTCTTTCCGTAAAAGCATATAACATTTCATTTTGACCATTTCCACGGCAATGTTTATTTTGTACGAATTGGAACCACGACACAAATTTGCATTTCGAGTGACAAAAAATGTGTGTTTCATCGTAACCGAGGATTAATATCGAATAAATTTCGTTTGAAAGTGTTATTTCGTGTTTTATTATTATGTTACCTGAACTTACGCTACTGTTTATTGACCGGCCTGGTGTTTGATCTATTATGGTCTCTTCAAAAAACGAAATAAATATTTGTGCATGATTCCCTTTTGTGTTAAGATGTTCGCTGAGCCAAGATTGTTGTTTCTTGACGAGCCAACGACCGGCCTGGATTCCTACATGGCCGCCAAAGTGGTCGAGAATTTGCAGAACCTAGCGGCTGTCGGATACACCATCATCTGCACCATTCACCAACCGTCTGCCGATGTCTTCAATCTGTTTGACCAGTGAGCTCATATCACGTATCATTGTTTGTTTGTTTGTTTGTTTGTATGTATGTATGTATGTTTGTTTATTGGTTGGTTCGTTTGTTTGTCCGGTTGATTGTTTAAACGTTGGTACCTTTGTTGTTTGTTTGTTTGGTAATTGTATATTTTGTTTATGGAATAGATGAAATGTAGGAGTATGAGACACGAGCAAAAAATAACCAAGACAAGAGAGAGAAAATGCGCTTTTTCTATATCGCAAATCTAACAGGACCTGTATGGATATTTCTAGGGCTGCGATATACAACATGAGGCAAAACCACGTTTATAAATGTGTTTTACCTGTAATGTAGCATTTAGCTTTTTATTGAATTTTGATTGTGCACCTTAAAGCATTATAAAAGTATTGGATAACGTCCCACACACTTCAAGAAAGTTACATCTACACTTGTATTACATATACCCTGTGAAATAATACATCATAACGTATGTTAAGGTAAAAATGTTGATGAAAACTGCTTTGAAATGGACTAATTCAGCCACTGCCGTACCCAGGATTTATTTTCAAATATTTCGAGGCCGAGACCGGGATCCTTTTACATGTTTGAGGCCGAGCCAGTGGTAATGATGTTCGAGACCGCTAATGTGGTCTCGATACGCCTATGATTTCAGCAATACAACTATCCGAAAATAACCAAAAATATATTACCTGAGCTTCAATTCAACTGCATTAACACTGTGTGCCAAAGCTGCAGCCACATGACCGTTGTTTGTGCGTTAGGCTACAGGTACTCAGCCAAGCGGAGACGGGTGAACAGGCGTCGAAATTTTGACCCAATCTCAGCGGCTCGCATGGAACCTTAAACTGATATTTCTTCATTTACCGATACTATAATTCAGATGTTGCCACACAATTCAGTCCTTGTTTATACTATTTGAACAATATTGGTCAATACTTATTAGTTTGGCCGATATAGATGCTTTCGGTGACTTTCCAAACGCTGATGTTAGACCTTAAGATTATTATTTCTAGCAGTGTTCCTTTTCAAATCCCTTTCAATAAAATTGGGTCCTCCTGTTACAGGCTCTGTCTACTAGCTGAGGGTCAGATAGCATACATTGGTCCGCGTGATCAGAGTCTCTCGTATTTCGATGACATGGGGTTCCATTGTCCAGACCACATCTCGCCTCCCGACTATTTCATCCATCTACTAGCCATAGTACACGGTAGAGAAAGAGCTTGTGTGAAACGCGTCAATGTAAGTTTGTGTATATTCATCTTTTTGTTTACGCTGAATAATACATGTGCAAATTTGCACTCTTTAACCTTATAGCACTGCAACACATTGATGTCTCCCTGTCGCTTCACAACCCTTTTTTTTTTTATAGTCTTGCGCATCTTTTAAAACAAATTTTGTGAAAATCGGACCTACTGTTAAGATTTCACGTGACTATTTGTTGTTGGCATTTCAGCCCGAAAATAGCTTATTTGGATGATCTGTGTACAACACATACTCATGGAAATGTCCCCTTTTCTGTACAGAAATAAAACATTGGGTATTTAGTATTGTTTTAATTTAAGATGTTTGTCATAACCAAGAATCGTTTCAAGATTTCGTCTTGCTAATACATCCATATGGTAGTTAGGAAAACAATGTGTAAAAATAAGAGGTAACCATTAATCCATGGTTGAGTGAGCACACATTACAGACAAAATAGTCATATTTCAAAATTCGCAAATTATTGAGAGTTGGAAAATTAAAAAATGCACTGTTTTACAATTGTAATTAATGCATTTTACCACATATGCCATCAAAAAATCAAAATGAATGGAATATCAAACAGCATTGTTTCATATACCATGATCAATGCATTCCGCCACATGCGCGGATTCATAAGAATGTACAGGCACGCGCAATACCTTGTGACTTTTGAATTGGGCCATTTTGTCTTTAATCTGTGCTCATTCAGCCATAAAGTAATGAATATCTCGGATTTTCGCACATATCGAACATAACAACTGTGCCAATGTTGTGGTAAGATGACATCTTGAAACAATAATCGGTTATGAAATTATGGGCAATTGCTTAGGGGTGACGTTACTTTTTGTGTTCGGTTTAGTTGGATACTAGTAAGAAGAAAATAACAGCAACAATGAAATACATAGGTTAAAAAACACAAAATGCATATTAAAGTATCCAAATAATAACAAACGTAAGGAATTAGCTTGCTCTTTCATTTTCCCCCTTCTATTGTAAGCACGATATCGGTCAATTCAAGTACGATATCGGTCTTCTGCACTCTCCCTCATTCTTTTCTTTCCGAAATCATCATAAAAGGTATAAAATTGCCAATCTTGGAATTGAAATTAATTATGTTATATTACTAACGTTTACGTTATTATGAAATTAATTATGTTATATTACTAACGTTTACGTTATTATGCTAAAATTATTTCATTGTTATTTGTGTTCATTGATTGTTAATATGGGAAAATGCAGAAGAAAAAAAAATGAAACTGAAAATATGTAGTGGAAGGCAATGTTCAATTATCCAAATTGTGATTTTAGATAAACTTCTTTGCCAAAATTACCATAAGTATGTAAATTAGTGTATTTGTCCTCCCAAAATGAAATTACCATAGTAATACATACACTATAACAGATATGCGTACAGATCTCTCGGCCCGTCCGCAGAAAGACGTCAAATAGCCCGGCCTATTTACAGATAAGGGTGCAGTTCGTTGTAACAATAAGGAATGCAATTCTACACTTCTATACAGGGTGGCCCAAAAAACACGGAACGGGGCACTTCCCGAAATACAGTACCAAAATGTTTATGTTCATCGGATAAGGTGTCTTTTCCAATGAAAAACGATACCAAGAACAGTAATTTTGGTCGTGTAGTTTTTGTTTTAGGACGCTGCGAGTGAGACCATGTCAGGTACCAATTTTTGTCAATTTTTACTTAGTCGGCGCAAGTTAATATGCACTCCCTGCCCGTAATACCATTGATCGACCATGCCAATTCTCTCGGCACACGGCTGAGTGCACACTTACAATGGTGTGCGTTATTCAACGCTGTGAAAGGCGGTACGTGCGATGTATCAAGCACTAAGTCTTTCCCGTACCAATGTTGGCACATAAGGCGGCGCCTTTCTCCGTTTCAATAGCCCTAGGCCACACGTCTACTAAATGTAGCGAAAGTTACAGAAGGGGGCTAGTCCTCTGGTAACTCGTGTAATTAACTTTCCCTTTTCCATTCTATAAATGCCGAGTGTCTGCCTAGAAGGCAGAAGGTACCATTATTAAAGTCTTTGGTATGACCCGGTCTGGGTTCGAACCCGGGACCTCCCATGCATGAGGCGGACACTCTAACCGCTAAGCCACCATGCTCGGTCTTTTGACCGTTCTTGGTGTTGTTGTTCATTTGAAAAGACACCCTATCCGATGAACATAATACATTTGTTTCTATATTTTGGGAAGTGCCCCGTCCGTTTGGTTTGGGCCAACCCGTATAGGGGTGTAAGTTTGTAATTTCTATGTACATCGATTTTTTATTTGTCTCCATTTCTTTTCAGTCGTTGGCAGGGAAGTTCAAGAAGACTCGTTACTGGGAGAATGCTAATCAACAGCTTGCTATGGAACTGAACAGGCATGCAGTCATTGAGGTATTGGCATACAATAAACATAATGTTTACCACTATAAAGCCCGAGCTATTGTGTCGTTCAAATGCCCAATTAGGGGTGGGGGGGGGGGGGGGGGGGGGTGACACGTGATGCCGCCTCAACAATGTTTGTTTTATTAGAGGCTAAATAATTATATTAACTTATTAAAATGGTTATCAATTTGTTTCCAAACACAAATATTCAATATAAATGTGTTAATTCAATTCAAAACAATCACAGTACTTTAACAATATAGGTTTTCCCATTCATTTTAACACTATTGTCATTAAATTTCATTAATTCGTCATTCAATTTCGTCCCGAGAAACCAACAGAGCGTAAATCCCAACTTCAATTTCGTCAATGGTCATTCTATTTCGTCATTGGGCAACCAATTTCAAATATTTCGCATTCAAAATCGTCAATTGTCATTGGAATTCGTCTCGGCCACTGAGCGGGTGGTGAATGATAAGTTCAATTTCGTCTTTGTGCAAACAATTTCGTGAATTTGTCATTCAAATTCGTCAGGTGGTATAGCCTTTTGGTGGGAGAGGAAAACCAGTGTGTGTGTGTGTGTGTGTGTGTGCGCGTGTGTGTGTGTGTGTGTGTGTGTGTGTGTGTTACCCCCTATATAAGTAATGTTACAATTTAACAATTACATCAAGACAATTTATAACAGAAAATTACCTCCTAAATACATAGGACGAATTTTGAGTTTTGACAAAATTGGTTGCCAATTGACGAAATTGCTTTCGCTTTTATGTGTTCAGCAACTGTGACCGACGAATTTGATTTGCAATTGACGAAAATGTGTGCCTAATGACTAAATTGTGTGGTGATTGTGTTAAATTGATTGACGAAAGACGAAATTGAAGTTGGGATTTCCGCTCTGGTGGTTCCTCGGGACGAATTTGAACGACGAATTAATGAAATTGAATGACAATAGTGTTAAAATGAATGGGAAAACCTATAGTATAAACTTATATTTAAACAGTCCCGCAAACTGCTGTGTATACACTCATTAAAGACATACATGTGTCATCATCATGTTCATTTAAAAAAAAGGAAATAAATAAATAAATATTTCTTAATTTTGACAGGATTTGTTTCCAGCCGATGAGGAGACCGGGTATGTAGTTGTTACTTTTCTAAGGCATGTCATCATTATAATAAAGATTTAAATTGAACCAGTAAGGGCACCGACAGAGCGTTGTTCATCTCTGCCACCAAACTTAATACATTCAAGTTTCAACATCTAAAATAACCGTCGCCTGTTTCATACCCGATATTAAACACAATTTTAGCTATTTCCCAGCCGGGTAGTCAAATTAAAAGCAACGGGTATCAAGCATCCATTTTATATACAGGAAATTGTAACATTTAATGTGTGATCCGATTATATTTTGTTTTTCTTTTTTCTGGAGAGCATTTCATTTTGGGTACCGCCTATATTGGGCCCCGCCGAC